>APFE031082107.1:203310-242973 GCA_000404065.3 Pinus taeda | reverse complement strand
TTTTTTTTTTTAAATTGAATCCACTGGTTTTACGCTGCCATAAAAAAAACCAATAATACCTCCTCGCCAGTATTAAAAAATAATACCTCAGGGTAGCAAATAAACAACCTCAGCAGTATATCCCCACCAGCAAAATCAACATATAAAGATCACCGCCAAAATAAAACAACAATCTGTGCTTCTCGCCAACCAAAAAAAAATACTGCAATATGCATGCGCACTTGGATTTACTCAATGAAGACTCAATGCTGCTCCTCCAAACGTATATGCAACAGTTACGTCCACAGAACAACGATTTAAAGAACAGGCTCAATGCTGCAATCATGTGCAAGTTGTAAACAAAAAAGTGAATCTAATGCGAAAACCATTCATACCTCCACTGTTCCGATCCGCTCTAGCAGCAGCAATGTAATTACATTTGATCAAACGGTTTAGTGAAACAACGCAGCACCACCAATGTTTAAAACAGCGACCAGCAATTAAAAAATACGCACCACGCACAGCGATTCAATATTACCAGCGATTTAATACGCAGGCTCAGTAATCCACCCACGCAGCTCTAACAGCTCCATGCGCACAGGTCACAGTGCTTCCCGCAACCAAGCAGCTCCAGCACACACGCAGGTTCTTCCCTCAGCGCAACAGCAGGCTTGAACCTCTGCTCCAGTCTCACGACACAAGCCACTCCAGCAATATACAGCTCCTTCAATGCTCCAGCATAGTCAGCGCTCCAGGCAGCACCTCCAACATGCTCTGATACCAATTGTTGGATCAGGTACACAGCAAATAAATTAAACACACAGCAGAAGCAAGCACATAACACAGTATTTAACGTGGTTCACCCAACCAATCTGGGCTACGTCCACCAAACATAGGCATCAGGAATATATTAATCAAAATTTGGAGATTACATCAAGAAATCCTCACACACTCTTAGCAAATCATCCGAATGATTGCCTGTTATATAGCATAGGGAATCTAACAGCCTCATAACTCCCTCACATCAAATATAGGAGGCATTAACTCCCTCCCAACAACCTGGAGCTAATCTAGGAGCTGAATCCCTATTGTTGTCATCCTTCAGAGATTTCTGCCTATTTGACTCAAACAGAAAATCTCAACAGCAGTGTGATTCTAGTTGTAGAAGGTATTGAAATTCGAGAAGGCCAAATACAGTACACCTGGTGAAAGTCTCGAAGGATCTTAACTACAACAATGTGGATTGTTTAATGAAGAAAGTAAACCCCAATTATCGATGTTGTGAATGGTACGAAGGATCTGGTGCTACACTTGTGATATGAATTAGCATTAAACCAATCACCTCCATGACAAAAAAATATTTGAACCTGAAAAACATCACATGACTTGGTCCATTTTTTGTGTGGTATTATTGGCGTGGGCGGGGTGACTCTCTACAGTTAAAGTTGTAGTCTGTGTTTAATTCCATTGGTTCGTGTCGTATCTTATTTGCGACATCGGTTTTGTTAGAATGAACCTGGTTCCTTGAATTACTTCCTCCCCTTCCCTATCAAAGCACAGTTTTGCCAGTCAGAGGGGCTGAGAGTCTCCGATGCAGGTGATAATGGCGACAACGAAAACCACTGGCTTCGACTAGGGTTGTAGAATATTTGGTCGTTCAGGTTGGGTGGTTTTTTGGGCTTGCGGTGTACGTGGTCATGGTGGCTTGGTGGTTAGCCATGGGAGTAGTGGCTCACAGACTCAGCAACAGGGTGGAGCAATGCATCGCGAAGGCATGGGTAGGTGGGGGATAACATGTCGGCCAAAGCATGGGTAGAGAAAGGTACACCATTGGTGTTTGGAAAATTGTCAAGATTTGATTCAGTTGGTACAGGAATGCCTAGAAAACTCAAAGAGGGTGTTGTAGGAAGAACACACAAAGCTCTTTTCCATGTTGAATAAGATGCATTACTTATAGTGTCATGTACGAGAGTGAGTCATGGTGGTTTGTCGAAGCCTTAATATGTTATCCGAGAAGGTGGAGAAGTTGGAGTCATTGATGGCCCACTTCGAAGAGCGTGCCTAGTGTTCCTTTCACCCTCCTCCTCCGGGGATAGCTTCTAACAACCTTGCTTCTATTACTTAAGATGACTAGCATGGTTATAGTGTTTTTACTTGTTTTATATGTTTTCTGGTTCTTTTTACTTCATAAGTTGTGGACTGTGTCTTTAGTTGTATTTATGCTTCTTTTCCATATGCTAATCACAGTAGTCAACAAACCTAGTCGGGGTGAGACTACTTGCTTTTTCCTACCGATGCACCTCCTTTTTTTATGAATGATTAGAATATTTAATTACAAAAAATAAATGGAATGGTAAAATAATAGTTTAAACGTTGTTAAATAAACTAACTCCTAACCATAATTTTTTCATCGCAGACCATGAATCAAGTATTTCATTGATTGGACAAGGAGAAGGTTGGAGGCCACATGAAAGATGCCACATCATACCTTAGGAGTGGAATTCTCATAAAGAATCGAAATTTCTATTTACTAAGTTTTTCAAGGTTCCAGGGTATCTGGGTTATAGAAGGAACTAAGTGGAGTGGAAGCCCAGAGGGGAAAATCCCATAAAAAATTGTAATAAAGACCCGGGGAAATACAACACATGATAATTAAATATGAGGGAGGAGTACCCAGAAGCCTGGATGACCATAAGTATTGTTAGTTGTAATTTTGAAAATGCTATAGGATTGTGAGTTGGTGGGTCCTAAAAGGAGAGGGGCCACATAATATCAAATCAACGCAAAACATAGAATACGTGGATGTGGGCCATATGCGCATTGAGGTGACATGGAACTCATATTCCCATAAGTTTTCAAAAATAAAGATTTTAAAATATTACTGGCTTCCGAGGAGTTGGGATTAAAAGAGTATAGTATCAAAAGTGGGGCCTTTTCCATATAAAGGGAAATCAACTTAAAAATGAAAGTGTAGGTGCATTGTTTGAGAATATGATGACATGGAGCCTGGGAATCCACATTCCCATAAGTTTTATGTAATTCAATTGAATATGAGCTACGGGGTGCGAGGGTTCTGGGGAACCCCAAATGACTTTGTGAATTCATGTTTTTTTATTGTTTTAAGGACTTACGTCGAGGTTGTTGTTGTCGTTGTTTATAGAATCCGTAGCACAAGTGGTTCAGGAGACATAGAAAGCTTCCTAGAGATAACCTTTGGGTTGATTGTAGACCAGTGCCTATGACATCTTAGATAGAGGAGTGCATGGAAGATTATCAATAGGGGCTTTTGGTTGCACTCCAATTGTCACGTAGTTTGAAAAGATAATAAAAAGGGGCTTGGTTCAATAACCCTTCATAAAGGTAAACTCAAGCCAATACATGGATCCAAATGTTCAGGGGGTAAATCGGGCCAAACTCAAAGAGAAATGTATGGTTCTGGTGGCCAACATACAAAAACACGTAGCTTAATATTGCAGTTGTAGTAAAGGTGAAGAGGAGGAGAGAAAGGAGGGGATTTGATGCATAGGGCTATAACAAAATCCTAAGCAACAATGTCCTAACAGAGGTATGGAAGATTGAAGAGATGGAATGGTAGAAACATTGGAGCACAAATGAAGGTTTCATGGCATGTACCTCATGGGCACATTTGTCACCAAAATCATAAGTAAATATGTGCACGTAACAGGTGCATAATTAAATCTGTAGCTAACACAAGTATTGTTACTACTTAGTAACAAATATACAATCATGAACAAGGGAGAAACCGACAGCTTCATTACACTATTTTAGAGAAAGAAAAACATCCATGAAGTGATAAACAAAAGAGGAAACGTATTGCACATTACTCTGATAGGAATCAACAGAATAGTCTCATTAATCCTTGAGTCCCAATCCCTAGTCCATTACATTCAGCATGTCTATCGCTCTAGTCCCTCATGAACAAGAAATTAGAACCAAAATGGAACCAAACAATTTGGACCACTGTGGGTGCAGAATTCTAGAACCTCTATTAAGTGTCCCCCCCCCATTTATATAGAGAAGGGGGGGGGATTTGAATCAACATTTACAAAATATCTCAACCAAGGGCTAGTTGTTCGATTGACTAGCTACATCGGCCTACAATAGCTCTGTTGCCCGAAATCATTTCCAAGGATTTGATTCCTTTCATGAAAATAAACATAAATTACATAATAATGAAAAGAAAAGGAAAACGAAAAGTTGATGGAGGAAGTATCCCTCTGTTGTTCCTATGAAGGCCCCTGATTACGCCACGTCTCTCTCATGATGTGCCTTTCCTGCTATTCGGTCGGTTCCTATCGCTTTTGCCTTAACTGCGGGACTTCTCCACTCTCCGGAGTTGGTAGTGATCAACTGTATTTGCTTGTCACAGAACAGAAGTAGAGTTTGTCTAGGAAGTCCATTGCATTTATGATTGAGTGGAGATCCACGTTGAGGCATTAAGTCTTCCTAAATCCCCATACTGATTTATCGTTGCACCATACCCTCAATCAATGCCTCAACTACTGACCCATACGCCTTCAAAGCTCTGTACCATGCTATCGAGGCATCGTTGTATCAAAACTTTTACACTAAGAGTAATTATAAAACAACGAGTCCTGATATCCTTTGGCACCCTTTGGTTTAGCCACTTTCTACCTTTCTTCTCATATGATCGGGTGCTTGGCCAAATATCATAGCTCCTCAATTGGGGGATCACAATCGAGGTTTTATATTGGAGCCGTAACTTGTTTGCAATCTCTGATTATGATAGCCCTTTAGTGCTTAGCACTTGGTTCGTCGGCCCTTTATGTGATCATGGTCCAACCCCCTTATCCGAGCCCTCCAACCGGAGGTTCACAATCAACAATTCCTTTTTATGCACAACACAACTGTCGATCGTTGATCACCAATCACCCTATGTGCTTAGCACCTAGTTATTTAGCTCTTTATGCGACTATGGACCAACCCCTGTATCGGAGCCCCTTTATTGGAGGATCACAATTAGGGTTTTAACGTTGATGTAACAACATGCCTCAACTTGAAAACACCAATTTGAGATCTCCAGTGTGACATTATCATCTGCCACGTGTCACCTTGTCAGTGGTGACACATGTCACCCAGATATGCCCTCTCTGGACCCTTGAAAATGCCAGATTTGCATGCCATGTGTCCTCTATACTGCCATGTCATGCTAACATCAACACCACCGTGTCTTTACTAGATCCAATAATTATTTTCCACATGACCCCTTAGAGGAGAGAGAGAAAGGCCTGCCTGCCCCTGGTTTTGTGTTGATTTCTTTTGTAAAATTCTTTTCGGCCTTTCCCTGCATTTTAACACCATTAGCATTGTTTTCCCACAATTTCTTCATAGTGATCACTTTAATATCGTCAATTGTCGATTGTCGATTGAAAACATGTCTTGCGTTGTTGCGATCGTCGATACACCATGTCCCTGGAACCTCCAATATGCCATGTGTCAAGGACCCTCGATCGTCAATGTACCGATATGCACTTAGTGCCACTGATGAGAAATCATCGATATGCTGATTTGAAATCGACGATCATTAGTCGTTGATTTCACCCCAAACCTATGATTGCCTCATCGCTTCCTTATACGCTGATTTTTTATTTACGATATGCTCCCAGACCTCTAATCTGTGATTCTTTCCTCCTTCCAAAGGTGACAAAACCCTCATAGTTAATAGGCCATATATTATGATTCTGGGGTCCATTTGAGGAGTTCCATATACCGTTAGAAAGCTCGTTCTGAGAACTAGGCAATGGAGGGGATCCAATTTAGCTTTGAGTGATTTTGTGGTTTTGGATATGGCTGTGAAATTTTCTGTTCTTTTGTACCCTTTAGGCAACTGAAAACACATTTTGCAGTGAGTGACAACATTGGCTCCAACTGGGGACATTGCCTTGTTGGAAAGGTGCTAAGAACCTGCAGACCAGTAGCCTTCACCATTGGGAATGGAGTTTAAAATATAATGAACATATATAACTAGAAAATCTCCATGAAACTTTATTCACAAAGAGTCCTTTCCTCATCAAATTGAAATGCAAAAAAATAAATTCTACCAACTGGAAAGTAAATGTTCAGCTAGTGAGATTATTTATGTAAAACTCCTACTTATGTACAAGGCTCAATTCACATAAGTGAGTTCAACCCTCCAATGGAGCTAGGAAAACATTTGGGTGTTGGACCTAATGCCTCCATGTTGCTGAAATTTAAAAATCAAAATAAGCATGCACGATGAAAAATCTTCAAACAAAAAACTTGGTGCATACTCTATAAAAAACCTCTGATGCTAACCAAAAAATGTGCTAATGTAATCAACGACAGGGTCATAGAATCAACAAGAAGAATTTGCAGTTGCCTTATTTTCAAAAACAGTTTGTTGACCATTATCTTCTTGGTCAGGGCAGCCACAAATACTATTCAACTCCTCAGCCTCAGGTTTTTCAAGAAAATCTTGTTGTTGATATTTTGCTACCCATTTGTCAATGGGCCTACCCTCTTGGAAATATACAATAGAATCTCCAGTTTCTGAACTGTAAGAGTCATAGACTAGAGGGCCTACTGAGAATCCCGGTAGGGACCTTTCTGCAATAAGTAATCACAGAGACTGCTTGGTCCTTCAACTTCAGGCTCTTCTTGAAAAAATTGTTGTTGGGATCTTTCTCCCCACTTGCTGGTAAACAATTCCCTTTGAATCTCCGAAGTCATCTCATCCTCCTCTGAATAATATGAATCATAAGTTGGAGGATATTCTCGATCTTGTTCTTCAGGAGAAGGATGGGAACCATGACCTAGAGCCTCTTCTTTCTGTGCATCTTCCCATGACTGGGACTATTGTAGTTCAGCGTCACTCGAATTCCCATCAGATTCATACTCATCATAAGAAGGAGAATCATCAAATTTGGTTGAATAAGATCTTTGAGGGTTTATTTGCAACTCGATGATGTTTCCTTCTTTGATTCCTTGACCACTAGGAAATGCTACCTGATGTGAGTAGATATCTTCTTGGAATGGAGTCTCACAAATGTCTTCAGCTGGATCACTACCCTCAGGGATATTTTCAACATTAAAATGGGTGCAACAATCTTCAAACAGATCATTCGGCGGATATAATATTTTGCAATAATGGTGGAATGCTATATGAAAATATTTTAGGGAGGATATGTTGCCACGAGGTATTGTTCTATACCAAACTCTAAAATCTTCTTCTAAAGAGTACATGAGCAATTTCATTTGCACATCTTCAAAAATAATACCTTGTTGTTCCATGTATTCATGAAAATCCTTAAGGTGCTAGTTAAACCTTTTATCTGTGTTTCCATTAAATTTAGGCAAATAGGTATTCCATTCATGAAATGAAGGGACATGATTAGGATAACCAGGAATAGAAGAAAAATCCAGTGGTGCAAATTGGTTGGCTAGGAATGCAAGAATGGCCATTTTGAAAACCCCCTAGGTGAGTGATCTCAGTTTCAAAGGTAGGGAAAGTTTTCGGCTGGTTTAGCATCAGAGTGAGTATGAGGCTGCTTGAAAGCCAGGGTGATCAAATAGAGATATAGACAGTGGAGTCACTAATATGTTTACCATAAAATTGAAACAATGGAGTTGCCAAGGTGAGATGTCTTCAACCCACACTTCCTTTGCTCACCTAACAGAGGGAATGTAAATATTTGTCGTACCGAGAAAAAAATATTCTAATCCATTTCCCAGCAATGACACCAGAAAGATGTTGTCGCTTTTTCTAGCACCCGTAGCACAAGTGCTTCAGGAGACATAGAAATCTTCCTAGAGACAACCTCTGGGTTGATTGAAGACCAGTGCCTAGGAAATCTTAGATAGAGGAGTGCATGGAAGATTACCAATAGGGGATTTTGGTTGCACTCTAATTGTCACGTAGTTTGAAAAAATAATAAAAAGGGGCTTGGTTCAATAGCCCTTCATCAAGGTAGACTCAAGCCAATACATGGATCCAAATGTTCAGGGGGTAAATCGGGCCAACCTCAAAGAGAAATGTCTGGTTCTGGTGGTCGACACACAACAACAGGAAGCTCAATATTGAAATTGTAGTAACAGTGAAGAGGAGGAGAGAAAGGAGGGGATTCGATGCATAGGGATGTAACAGAATCCTAAGAAACAATGTCCTAGCAGAGATATGAAATATTGAAGAGGTGGAATGGTAGAAACAGTGGAGCGCAAATGAAGGTTTCATGGCATGTACCTCATGGGCACATTCTTCACCAAAAGCATAAGTAAATTTATGCACGTTACATGTACATTAGTAAATCTATACCTAACATAGGTATTGTTACTACTTAGTATCAAATATACAATCATGAACAAAGGATAAACTGATAGCTTCTTTACATTATTTCAGAGAAAGAAAAACATACACAAAGTGATAAACAAAAGAGGAAACATACTGCACATTTCTCTAATAGGAATCAACAAAATAGTTTCATTAATCCTCGAGTTCCAATCCCCAATCCATTACAGTCAACATGTCTATCACTCTAGTCCCTCATGAACAAGCAATTAGAATCAAAATGACCAAAGAATTTGGACCACTGTGGGTGCAGAATTCTCAAACCTTTATTAATTGTTTATCCCCCCTATTTATATAGAGAAGGGGGGGCTTTGAATAAACATTTACAAAATATCTCATCCAATGGACAACTTTCCTATTGACTAGCTTCCTCGGCCTGCAATAGTTCTGTTGCCCAAAATGATTTCCAAGGATTTGATTCCTTTCTTGAAAATAAACAGAAATTACAGAATAATGAAAAGAAAAAGAAAATTGAAAGATGATCATTAGGGGGATTTTGAGGTCTAAAATGGGCCTCCTAAAAAAATGTAAAACCAAAATGGACTTTATAAGAACCAATAGGATTCAAGATGATCATGTCAACCATGGGGAATGATTCACCATTTTTGGAGTAAAAAAGTAAAAATATTAACAAATAATAAAATAATAAAACTACTTTTTCAACTCATATTTTTAACTTATCTCCCTAAGGTTTCACTCAAATTTTGAGCGGTAGTACTCATTGGATGCAAAATTTAATTCCTCATCCAATGAGTACCCATGTTGCATACTTTCGATGGAGACTGCTACATGAAAAATGAGAAATACATGGAAAAACATGATTGCAATCACATTTTTCATGTATTTCTCATTTTTTGTGTAGAAAGGTCCATCAAAAGCATGCAACATGGGTACTTCTTGAATGAGGAATCAAATTTTGCATCCAACAAGTGTTCCCGCTCGAAATTTGAGTAAACCAATAGGGAGATAAGTTGAAAAAATGGTTTTTTTCTTTTTTCCCTCTAAAATTTGACAATGTAATCTAATCTTATTTTATTATTTCCACTATTATTTTATAATTTCCTTAGGAGGCCCATTTTAGACCTCAAAAATTTCCTAATGGGAGGAAGTATCCCTTTGTTGTTCTCGTGAAGGCCCATGATCAGGTCGCATCTCTGTCATGATGTGCCTTTCTGCTGTTCGGTTGGTTCTTGTAGCTTTCACCTTAACTCCCCGACTTCTCCACTCTTTGGAGTTGGTAGTGATCAACTGTATCTCATTGTCATAGAGCAGAAGTAGAGTTTGTCATGGAAACCCTTTGTATTTATGACTAAGTGGAGCTCCATGCTGAGGCATTAAGTCTTCCTAAATCTCCACACTAATTTACCACTACACCATGCTCTCAATAATTGCCTCAGTTGCCGACCCATACACCTTCAAATCTTTGTACCACGTTATCGGGGCATCGTTGTATCGGAAGTTTTACGCTAAGAGGAATTACAGAATAGTGAGTCCTGATCTTCTTTGGCCCCCTTTGGTTTAGCCCCTTTCTACGTTTCTTCTCATATGACCGGAGGCTATGACCAGGTTCTTGGCCAAATATCAGAGCTCCTCAATTGGTGGATCGTAATCGGGGTTTTTATATTGTAGCCACAACTTGTTTGTGATCTCTGATTACGATATCCCTTTAGTGCTTAGCCCTTGGTTCCTCAGCCCTTTATGTGATATAGGACCATCCCCCTTATCAAAGCCCTCCAATCATAGGTCCACAATCGACGATACCTTTTTGATGCACAACAAAACCACCGATCATTGATCGTTAATCACCCTCCATGCTTAGCCTCTAGTTCTTTTATCTCTATATGTGACTTTCGGCCAGCTCCTGTATCGGAGCCCCTTTATCGTTGGATCACAATCGAGGTTTTAACTTTGATGTAACAAGATGCCTCAACCTGAAAATGTTGATTTTTGATATCCAATGTGACGTTATCCTCTGCCACATGTCACCTTGTGAGTGGTGACATGTGTCACCCGATATGCCCTCTTTGGACCCTTGAAAATGCCAGATCTGCGTGCATGTGTCCTCCGTACTGCCATGTCATGCTGACATTAGCGCCACTGTGTCTTTACTGGATCCAATAATATCACACCACGTGGACCCTTGGAGGAGAGAGAAAAAGGCACGCCTGCCCCTGGTTTTGCGTTGATTTCCTTTGTAAAATGTTTTTTGGCCTTTCCCTACATTTTAACACCATCGACGTTGTTTTCCTACAATTTCTTCATAGTGATCACTTTAAGATCGTCGATTGCCAATTTTCGACATGTCTTGCATTGTTGCAATCATTGATATGCCATGTCACTAGAACCTCTAATATGCCATGTGCCATGGACCCCCGATCGTCGATGTGTTGATATGCACTTAGTGCCATTGATGAGAAATCGTCGATCCACCGATTTGCGATATTGGCGATCGTTGATCGCTAATTTCACCCCAAACCTCTAATTGCCTCATCGCTTCCTAATCCGTTGATTTGTGATTTGCGATATACTCCCAAACCTCCGATCTGTGATTCTTTCCTCCTTCTAAAGGTCACAAAACCCTCATCTTTAACAGGTCATATCTTTTGATTCCAGGGTCCATTTGAGGTTAGAAAGCTCGTTCCGAGCACTATGCAATGGAGGGAGTCTGATTTGGTTTTGAGTGAATCTGCAGTTTGGGAGATGGTTGCGGACTTTTCTGCTCTTTTGCACCCTTTGGGCAACTAAAAATGCATTTTGCAATAAGTGACAACAGTTGCGGTGGTTATTATATAAGTGATTTTTTATTATGAAAATGAAAAAATTAAGGCCCTAATGTAAAATTATATACTTATCTCAAAACAAAAAGGGTCCCCATTATTATTATGAATAAAAATTAATGGGGGGTTGTTTTATGCTACAACTGGGATTTATAATTTATCTTATCGATTTTTTGGATTCATTAGAGACATCTTTAATGACTTTCCTAGCAATTTGACACTCAATATCATATCGATGATTAGTTGTGTTATTATTAGTTTACGTGACACCTTGAAATATAATTTTTTCCATATGGAGGTAGAAAGGGTTGTTGTAAAATTTTGTTAGAGGTCTTCGATGTTGTTTGTATAAGTTAGGATATTTAATTCACTGTTTAAAAGCTTTAGGAAAAGATTGACTTTAGTTTTTCGAAAAGTGCGTGCTTTTGATTATAAAAAATTTCTTGAATGGGACTTATGCGCATGACAAACATTTTAGAGTTAGGGTTAAAGGTTTATTATTAGGGTCAAGTTCATGATCATTTAAAAAGTGAAAATTTACTCTTTGGTTGCATATGCGGATATCAGATATCACATAATCCACATCACTACTGCCCAGTTCATGAATACAAGCATTTGGTTGGAGTTTGGTCATTTCATTACACCATTGAAAATTATTAGGCCTTGGAAACTACAAAGATTGACTGGCTCATTACCAAACAAATTACCGGTCAGGTTCTTAGAGTTTCATTTGTATCTATTCGCTAAAACAAGGTCCTCATCTAATCATAAAGGATTAGATTTGGAATCATTGCTTAACATAGTAGCTTGGTTAGTCATAGCTTTGGCATTAAAATATTCTAATAGGAGGGTACTACCTTCATTTCTCATACTATAAATATCATGTTCTAGGGTATTATAGGAACAATTTTCATATATATTTCTTTTCTTATAAGAAGTAGAATTAAAGACATGAAATGGAAAATTGTTATATGAATCTTTTTGGCATTAATGTCAGAGATTTCTATCCAAATTTACTAATTGATAGGGCATATATTATGATGTTCAATGTGAAGAGCAACAGTCTTTATTATATAATAGGTTATGCCTCCAACCCCTTTACGTTAGGATGTATTGTTCCATGTTGGCAACAAGATAAATCATTCTATGTTTAGGGACCTTAGACTCCTCATGCTCCCATGTTTCAACTAGAAAAGTCGTATCAATTTCACTTGGGTTCCAACTTAACTTGAGACCTTTGCATCATGGAAAGCCATATTTGTTCCAAAAAAGGATTCAAAGTGTCCCAAATTCCTATTTATTATGATCATTTTGGCCTTTATCTACAATAATAGCTTTTTGATTTCTAATTATTTCCCATTTTCCTTCTTTCTTGGCTTCTTTTACCTTTTTAACTTCTTTCCTTAATTCAAATTGATCTTTTAAAATAGACTCTTCATTGATAATTATTATTGGCCCTTTTAAGCTCATAGTATATCATATTTATGGTTATATAGTTTTTTGTGACATGGATGAAGCTATTTTTTTGTTTGCTTATTTCCCCAACCTCTTTACTTCTATGAGGTAAGTTGTTTCAATTGGTGATTTGTTTCTTAGTTCTTTGTTTACCATCACTCGAAGGCATTTGTGTTTTTTCTCTTTTATACCAAAAGTTATAAGGTTAAGGGCTATTTTATTACACTCATGATCCAACTTGATTAGCTTATTCATTTCCTCTTTGACGGATTTGGTATCCAATTTATTTATCATTAGTTTGGTTTTCTTGTTAGAACTCTTTAATATTGTCTCTCAAGTTGTCATTTTCTTTAACCTCTTCATTTTTGGCTGATTGTTTTTGTTTTTCCATTTGTTGTAATCTAGTGCACACGCATGCACACACACACACACATATAGATATATAGATATATAACAATTGATAGTACAAAAAAAATATAATTAAAACATTTCAATATTGTGTATCTCGATATCAATTAGATGTGTAATACTTTCCATGCTTTGCATGATATATGAGACATATATAGTGTAGATACATCTTAACTTTAGATTTATCATGTATTTAGTGGAATCAAATTTCTTGACATGAAAATATCTTTTTAAATTGAAAAAAATCAAAAAACATGCTTGAACCATGAAGGATTTAATATTTCTCAATGCATAATATAAAATTAAAATAAATTTACATTAATAACAATCACACAGTGGTTTCCTTCATTAATATAATGATTTATTGATTTACGAGTGAACACAGATTCTTATTTGACCTTCATCTCACTCTATGTAAAACATGTTATATTGATATTACTTATTTTTATTTCCTTAAAAAAGAACCTGTAATTTTATTACTAAAAACAAAATTACATTTGGTAAATGTTGTTAGAAAAATGTGTTCAAGAAGAAAGCCATATGGCCTACAAAAAATTGAGCACAAAGTTCTGAGTATAGTCCCAACAATGGAAGGTCCACAAAAAAACCATACTAGGGTTGAAATCCCCAAAAAATACAACAAAAGGGTGTAAAGGCTCGCCAACAATAAATCCCCAAGGGGACCAAATTGTATCACGAGTTGAACTCCACAGGGTCGAAACTTTAAGAAAGGCCCATTGCCCCAACCAGGGCTCGACAGAACCACCAAACTGCAATGCCATGAACAACCACGCCACAAATAAGCCTGACACACAGGCGACAATGACAAAATATAATAGAAGAATATGTCGACTAGATCGTAGCTAGAAACACGAATCCCATAGCTAAAGAAACAATTCATTCCATATTAGCAGAAGACCCCTAACAAAGGATGCTCAAGTGAACAAGTGGTGGTGACAGAGGACTAAAGAGGACGATGACAATACCTAGGTGAGCGACCATGACCAACGTGATAAAGTCCAAGCACGAGGATCGTGTTGATGAGAGCAACTCTAGCAAAGTGAGATGGAACTAGCAATGAACAACCCCAATGCTAATAACAACACCTGCAAGTGGTCATCAAGAAGTCCAAACCAGTCGAAAAGAGAGCATGAAACACAAAACAGGGGGCACCGACAACTAGAGTTTAAGCCACCAGCATTCGCCACCCCTCCCTCAATTTCACTCCCTCACACAACCCAGTTTTCAATATTGATATTACTTATCAAGCCAATAGACATACCTATTTTAAAATAGGGCTTCCAAAATTTTAATTTAATTATAATAATTTTTAGGTATATGGTAAGGATATTCTTAATATAGTCACAAATCAAAGGTTGAAAATTATCTCCAAAGTAGTTATGTCATTTTCGCCCTTTTAATTAAATTAATTAATAAAAAAAGTCATATGAACAAGTGTCATATGAAACGAGTTATGGTTTTTTGGGCATATAATATTGATAAACCATGGTATTGAAACAAAACCTATTTACAAGTTCAAAATATCCATGATAAATTGATATTCAATCTCTATAATTAAGGTTAAGAATTTTTTTACATGTTTATATATATAATTCATATATTTTTTTATAATTAATAAAAATAAAAATAATTTAAAATAAAATTATTTTTATTTTTTTATTTTTTATTTAAAAAATGAAATATACTATAAAATAATATTTTATATTTATCATAAATTAATGCTTATCAACATTTACCAATTTTAAATTAATTTTATAATATATTTTATAATGTAGGAATTTTTTAGGGTAAGTTCTTCAAATAGAACACCAAAGGATTATCGCTCACAAACAGATCACAGATCAATACACCAATATTATTGACATGGTTAAAACCCTCAAACAGGAAAATAGTCCACGACTTGAGCCAACATGGCCACTTCAGGAAATTTATTAATAAAAGAAAGAAAATTTACATAAGCTTCTCTCATGAACGGTCCCCCTACAAATGACCTTCCATGCTCTTTAAATAGAGATCATAGACCAATTGGGTGTTAAGCCACAGATCAAGTGGTGGTAATACCAAGGAGAGAATGAACCGTCGGATCACTTCATGTCTAGAACATATCCTAACTGTCAGATTGTAAATTACAAATGTACATAATAAAGAAACACACTTTACCTAACTCTACACTAGACCAAGTTATACTTAACTATTTCCTATGTGTCGGAATATCCTAACATTCCCCCTTAAGAACAACTTGGGATATGATTGAAGGATGTACAAATATGACACAATAGGAGAAAGAAGAAAGCATTCGAACATATCCCACCTTAGTGACAACTTCCTGAACTCTAACCATAAATTGAAGTTTAGTAAACTTCGCCTTTGTGAGAGCCTTTGTAAAGATGTTTGCAACTTGATCATCCGTTGAACAATATTTCACTTCAAGAACATGGTCATGAATGAGCTTTCTGATGAAGTGCATATGTAGTTCAATGTGTTTGTTGCACTAATGTTGGATTGGATCTTTGCATAGTTGAATGACACTTTGATTATCACACCAAAGTGTTAGTCGGATGTTGTTGCTGAAAGCCAAACCCTGACAAGATCTGACAAAGCCATAGGGATTTCGTACTAGCTTTTATGGTACCACGATACTTTGCTTCTATTGAAGAAAGAGAAATGACACTATGTTTCTTGCAAGCCCATGTAATAGGTCCAGAACCAAGAGTGAAGACATAACCTACAGTAGACTTCCAATCATCAGGGTCACCAGCCCAATCGGAATCAGTGAAACCAAATAATAGAGGAGATGCTTCTTCATTGTAATGAATCCCAAACTGAACTGTGCCTCGAACATAACGAAGTATTATTTTAGCTGCTTTCCAATGACTTTCATATGGGTTTTGCATAAACCAAGCAATAAGGCCAACAACAAAGGAAAGGTTAGGACAGGTATGGGTCAGATACAAAAGTTTTCCTACAAGCTGACAGCATAAGGTAGCATCAACTTTAAGGGAAGTACAGGTGACTAAAAGTTTGGCTCTAGACTAAAATGGAGAAGTGGCTAGCTTACAGTCTTCCATGTGAAAGTGGCGTAGAATATCACAGGGATACTGGGACTGGAAAAGGGAATTACCTTCCTTGGATTGCAAGACTTGAAGACCAAGAAAATAATGCAAGTGTCCTAAGTCTGTCATTTCAAACTAGTTTTTAAGGCTGGAGTTCACATGGTTTATAAGGTTGGGATCACTACCAGCAAGGATAAGATCATCAAAATAAAGAACAATAATGATAAGAGACTTACCCACTTTCTTGGTGTAGACAGTATTGTTAGAATGACACCTAGAAAATCCATTATCTAAAAGAAAGCTATCCATTTTGGCATACCAATCCCTAGGGGCTTTCTTGAGACCATAAACGGATTTCTTAAGCCGACATACAAGGCTGGAATCTATTTGTATAAAGCAAGGAGGTTGTTCCATATAGATTTCTTCATGCAAGTCCCCATGCAAAAAGGAAGATTTAACATCCATTTGATGGACTTCCCATTCGAAAAAGGCAACAAGGGAAAGAACAAGGTAGATAGAGTTCATTTTGGCAACAGGGGAGAAGGTTTCAGTATAGTCAATGCCTTCAACTTGTGAAAAACCCTTAGCAACAAGATGAGCTTTATCTTTATCAACTTTTCCATCCATTCCATACTTGGTTCTGTAAACCCATTTGCATCTAACAAGTTTTCGTTCCTTTGGAAGAGGAACAAGATCCCATGTATCATTTGCCAATAATGAACGATATTCTTCATTCATAGTTGCGTCCCAATCTGGATGTCCGGAAGCTTCTGCAAAGTTGTTAGGATCATAATTCGTTGAAGCTTGAGCCAATAAAAAAGAGGCTTTATTGAACTAAGAACATGTACGTCGTTGATCTGTAGGATCACCTGCAAGAGCACCTGTTGCATCCCGAGTAGCACGGACCCATTTTGGAAGCTGAGGAGTGGAAGGAGGATCCGTAGAAGGTGGGGGAGGATTTTCATCCTCGCTGTCATCATCTGAAGAAGAAATATTTTCAGAAGTAGAAGGGATAGAGAGAGGTGGCACATCCGCCGAACTAGGCTCTTAGGCCGATATATTTTCAGCAAACTTTATATCTCTTCTAATGATAACATTTTTGGACTTAAGTGGAATAAGTCTATATCCTTTGACATCTTCAGAATATCCAACAAAAATACATTTTTCACTCTTAGGTTCTAAGGCTTTATGTTCCTCATTGGGAATATGGGCCCATGCTTCACTTTCAAAAACAAGAAAGTGACTTACATCTGGTTTAATTGAGCTCCATGCTTCTTTTGGAGTGATATTCTTTAAAACCTTAGTAAGAGTGTGATTTAATATGTAATTTGCACATTTAATTGCTTATGCCCAAAAATTAAGACTAAGTCCTTTAGATTGAAGCATACAATTAGTCATTTCCTTTAAGGTGTGATTCTTCCTTTCAGCTACACCATTTTGTTGTGGAGTATATGGAATAGTGTGTTGCATTTGAATTCCATGCTCAGTGCAAAAGTTGATGAATTTGTCGTTAACATATTCTTCGCCATTATCAGATCTTAGCTTAAGAATTTGATGTCCAGATTATTTCTCAACAAAGGCCTTAAAGGCCAAGAACATGTTAAATACTTCACTTTTGAGTTTTAAGAAGTATACCCAAGTAAGTCTGGAGAAATCATCAATGAAAGTTAAGAAACACTTGTAGTCAGAGAATGAAACAACTGGAAGTGGACCACATAAATCACTATGCACAAGTTGTAAAGGGGCTGAGGCGTGCGAAGAGGCATGCTTTTCAAAACTATCACGATGATGTTTTATGGGTACACATCTGGAACAAACACCATCTCTGCAAGATACCATAGGAAGACATGTCACCATATTTTCTTTACACAGATTTTGAAGGGAGCGATAGTTTAAGTGACCAAATCACTCATGCCAAATTTTGCTCACTTCATCATTATGAGAAACAAATACCGAGGGAAGATTTGATGACCCAAATTTTTTAAACTTATACAACCTTGTAGAATCATCAGCAATGCCAGTAGCTAAAAGCTGTCTGGGATCTCTTAGGTCCTTAATTACAACATCATGAGGTGAAAATTCGATGATTTTACCTTCACTTGAATGAGTTATCTGATATACAGATAGAAGCTTGCAGGATAAGGTTGGAACACATAATACATCATTAAATTGACCATTTTCTAGATGAATAGTTCCAGTCCCTACAACGCTAAGAGATCTATCATCACTAACATATATATCTTGGTGTTACAATCATTTAAAGAAGAAAACATGGCTTTATTTTTGGCCATGTGATAACAAAGTCCAAAATCAATGAGCCACTCATGAGAATGAGAAGAAGAATATACATTTAGTGCATAACCAGGCCGAGATGCTTAACAACCAAATGCAGAAAGTGTTATTCCTGAAGATGAAGTTGAAGTTGAATATTGCTCCAAATGGATGCTATACTTCTTCATTGTTGCTTCCAAGGCTTCCATCTTCTTAAAGCATTTGGATTCTAAGTGGCTATCTCCATTACAAAAGTTGCAATGTCTATGAGTCTTCTTCCCTTTGTTTTTATTTGCCTTATCATTTTGTTGAATTGGTTTTTCATTTTGAGACTGAAATTGCTTAGGACCCTTGTTTGGTTTAGAACCATTCTTTTTAGGATACTGCTTCTTAGGATTCTTTGAATTTGGTTGTTTCTGGGCGGCTAAGGCTTTCTTAGAAGAGTTTCCAAGATTAAGAAGACCAAGATGTACTAGTTTTTCTTGTTCTCTTATTAAAGAATCACAAAAGGCATCAAAAGAGGGGGACTTGTAGTCTTATCCTTGAGAAATGAAGGCTTCTCTATTAGAATGGAAGGTGGAAACAAACACAGAGTAGGCTGGTCTCAACTTAATAAGAATGGAATATATAAGGCTACCATCTTTTGTCTTAACCTTAACACCTTTCAAGAGAAGTCTAAGGGTCTTGAACTTGGACAAAAAATCTTCAATGGAAGAAAAATTATTGGGGTCCAATGTAAGTAACTCATTTTTGAGTTGATGGGCTCTAATTTCATTTTTAATTCCAAAACTTTGGTGAGTTGTTTCATTACTTTATTAGGGGTATCAAGTTCTACGATATGGAATCTAAGGTTTGGAGAAATAGACACCCCTATTAATCCACATTCTTGATCTTGCCTATTTTCTCATTTAGTTGCCTTATCTTCATCTTTAAGTTTTGTTTCTTGGCCTAGAGCTATTCTGTAAAGACATTTACTTCTAAGTAAATCCACAATGTAGGACCACCATTATAAGTAGTTAGTGTTGTCAAGAATAACTTGACATGGACTTTCCATTTTAACAGAAATTGAAGTTGTAGATGCTAAAACTAAATGTTACAATGAAAGATCTCGAAAAATTGGGCCGATTAAAAAAAACGACTCTTAAAACAACTTCAAGATGAAGAAGTTATAGATTTTTGAAGAAAAGTTGTTGAAAATGCCAATGAAGTGCCTGAATGTGTGAAAGTAAATAATAATGCTATATTTAAAAAATCCCCCTTTTCCAAATTTAATCTAATTAGCTCACTTTAAAAAAGATTTTATGTGACCCACTTTTATAAATAAGTGAAAGTCACTTTTACAATGGTACTTTATGAGCTACTCACTAAATTGTAACTTAAATAAAAAAATAAAGAGACTTTAGAATTATAAGTGACTCACTTTTTATAATATGTAAAAACACTTTTACATAAATTAACTTTCAAACATAAGTTACATGTGCTTTTTGAAAAAATAACTCAACAAAAAGAAACACTTGAACTCAAGACCTCTATTCTCATAAAGTAACTTTTGACCAAGTGGCTAGCTTAAAAAGTTGGTAATTTTTTGAAGCTTTGGAGTGTGTGCTTACTTGAAAAAAACTATTTTTGCCTACAAAACAAAAAATCACACAACCTAACACAAACATACAAAAAAAACAAACCTTGTGGCTTGAAGTTACCTTTTATCGAAAACTAGATATTTTCCTCAATGTTTCTGGTTTTCTGAGATCACACTAAGGCGCGACAGAAAAAAACATATGCATGAGAAAAATCCTTTATTTTTGTTTCTAATTTGCCCAAATCACATAGAGTTACGGAGCAAAGAGCATACACAGAAATGAAAGGTATAGATCTGGTAATAAAAAATAGAGAGCTAAATAAACTGAAATAAACAGAGAGATGAATAACTAAAACTGCAAATAAAGATTGTATACCTCTAGATCTTAAAAATGACGTAGCTAGGGCTTCCTGAAACTTTTTTGCGTGAAATAAAAGGGGTTCCGCACTGGAACAGATGCTCATAACACAATAGAGAAGTGCTCCCTGCCCGAAAGCAGTCAAAACAGTAGATTTAGAAAACGACAGTCGGATGCAATTGTACCGGTTTCGGATTTGGATCACCAGCAGATGCGGCCCTCAAATAGCTCTAATACCATGTAGGAATTTACAAGGTAAGTTCCTCAGATAGAACATCAAAGTACAACGCTCACAAACAGATCACAAGTCAATACACCAATATTCTTGACATGGTTAAAACCTTCAAAGAGGAAAACAATCCATGGCCTGAGCCAACGCAACCACTTCAAGCAATTTATTAATAATAAAAAAAAGAAAATTTACATAGGTTTCTCTGATAAACAACCCCCCTACAAATGACCCTCCATGCTCTTTAAATAGAGATCACTTCATGTATAGAACATATCGTGAAAATCGGATTGTAAGTTACAAATATACATAGTAAAGAAACACACTTTACCTAACTCTACATTGGACCAAGTTATACTTAACTATTTCTATGTCAGAATATCCTAACCTATAATATTTAAAAATTAAAAGTCTCCTTCCTCAAATATCATTCCAAGTATAAACTACATGGATTATAATTTCTTTATAAAATCAAATCCCCCAACCCTCACAATAAAATATAATTAAAAAGAGTTTAAATAAACTTGAACCCACCCTCTTTAATATTACGAAACCATTATTGTGAGATCTAGCAATCTTCTTAATGAAAAATAGTTGTATTTCCTTTGTGGAAAAAGATGTATATATTTAAGTTATTTTTAAGAAGGGTAGGAATTTAAAAATTGAAGTATTTATCAAATTTAATAGTTTAAATATTTTTAAGGAATTGAGACTTCTGTAATCCATAACATTGTTTAGAAATTTTCGGCAAAATCACATAAAAAAGTGTGGTTCATCGTTAAATATTTTTATTAATTATTTGTTGAATTGGATGGTTTATATAATTTTAATATTTGTTTAATGTATTGATGGTTTATGTCATTTTAAATTATTAAATTTAATATTTGTTCTCATTAATCTAGCAAAAATATTTTTATACTAAGTAATTTGTTTATCAGATTTCATATTTTTGTTATAGGTAAATAAACGTAAGCAAATTGTACGTCAAATTTTATTCATGTGAAAAGTAGATAACTCCATAATAAACAATTTGCTTGTCAAATTCCATCCATATCAAAAATAAATAACTCCACACCAAATAATCTACCCATCAAATTCCATCCCTGTAAATAGGCAAGTGTCTGATGGTGCATTCCATCCCTGTAAATAGGCTACTATCTGATGGTGCATGCAAGTGTCTGATGGTGCATTCAAGTGTGTAATGAGATAAGCCATTATCAGTAAGATAAAAGTTAACCCTAGTCAATGTGATGGTGCAGGAGCCGGTCCATACCCTCCAACCGCCATTACTGGCCGCTGCATTCAATTAACAAATCACTTTTAAGCAGAAGCCGAACACGTCTCCACATGTGGATCTTGCCTTCTACTCCGTGAAGTACAAATTCATATTTCGTACCGTACCCTACCCTGCCATTAAATGCTTTGACGACAAAAATGATAATGTCACCCCATCCATTCACCAACTAATATATTAATCAAACTCTTGCTTTAGAGGAATATTGTGTTTCCTCGCTACAAGTCAAAACAAAATCCAGATCAAATACATGCCTACGAGTTGCAGTTGTATTGAAACTCTTGTGTCAAATAATTTGCAAAAAGTGCACGCACCACGTGACACCCAAGGCAATTTTGATAAATCTCTGTTCCATCCAAATCCTCATCTAGGTTTCTGTCTTGTGGCCAAAACTCATTTGAATTTATAAATATAAATTTATATTGAGGTTGGTATGTATCGTGACATTCTACAGGGACAATAAGCAGGACCGGTTCTGATTTAAAAAATCAGTTGGATGAGTACCGCGTCCTTCACAGTTCTGGAAAAGTTGTCTCCAATAATGTATACTAAGATGCCAAAAGGCACCATCTGCTGTTGCTGATAATGGAAAAAAAAAAAGAAATTATTGCTGTTGCTATAATGGAAAGAAAAAAAAAATTATTGTAATGTTTACTATGCTAAAAACGTCATTATAATCAAATGATGTACAATGTATATTTTTATGTGTATGCGAGGAATAAGTATTTTTAAAAGTTACTTAAAATTTAAAATATGAAATAAGTATATAATAATTAATTACATATTACTCGATTAAATTCTAATGATGTGATTAATTTGAAAGACATTTTTTACAATACTGATCATAAAAGTCTTAGATCTAACAATAATTTTGGTTTTAAACTAATGTCATAATATATAATTTTAAATTCTTTTTTATTAATGAAAATATATATAATATAATTTATAAAAATACTAGAAATGTTTAAAAAAAAGTTTATCAAATTATATAATTTATAATTTATAAGAATTTAAGATAATGATTAATGGATTTTTTATATTAATGTAATTATTAAATGATAAAGAATTAGAAAAGAAGGAAAAGACAATGTCAAAATCTCAAGGGGAAGTGGAAATCAAATTCACGATATTTATATCATGATAACGGGTGAAAATCACTAACATCACATAAATAGTAAAATTCACCAACATCACAAAAATTGGAGAAAGGGGTAGGAAAGTGTAGGAATGTTAAGGAGAGATAGGAATCAAACTCAAAGTCCTTATTTAATTATAGAATAAGGAATCCCATGTTGATATGTGTCAAAGTACTCACATTTATATGTTTGGTAAGAATTTACTTTACATAGAGCATTGGTGTGGGGAATAGAACTTTATTATTTAGCACAACTACTTTAAAAGTCGATTGACATCCATATTAACATGCTTTATAAAAACATACTATAAAGAAAGGCGAAACCAAACTCAAATATTATATGTTACAAAGTAATTTTATTTTTTCATGAAGATTTTTTTTTTTTAATTAAATAGGTACTACATTACATAATATCAAAATCTTTTTGTTTGGTCTATTAAATTGAAAATCATATCTACTATAAAAGTTAATGTTTTATTCCAAATGTTTATATGTTAACAAGATATATACAAAAAGATGCATTGACTAAAATTTCATTATGCAATACATTATTGGTGAATTCCAAGTGAAATAGAAAAACAATAAGTTATCTAAAATTATTAAGAGGATGTGGAAATACCAATAGTGTCTGTAATGGCTAGATTGACTAGAAACCTAAGATTTGGTTTGTTTACCAGCTACTCCTCAATGCTAGCTAGTTCTTCATGTTCGTCCACCAAGAGAAAAATATATCACAAACTATTTTTATATGTATCATTCATCACTGCATTTTGTTTTGGTGATCACAATTTATTCTTTAGTTAAATTTGTTGATTTAGTTGGAATACAATATTCAAGTTTTTTTTTTTGTTTTTTTTTGTTTTTTTTGTTTTTTTTTTTTTTTTTTTTTTTTTTTTTTTTTTTTTTTTTTTTTTTTTTTTTTTTTTTTTTTTTTTTTTTTTTTTTTTTTTTTTTTTAACGAAAACGGTTATGATATATTAATGAAGCTGAAGGAAAAAAGAGTGGGGCTTTGCCGTAGCAGCCCAGATTACATTCTGCTTACACATTTAGAGCAGCGACTGATACTGTACTTATGGAGGCAGTTCTATGGATTTGACCTCATTAATGAGCAACCAACCTCTGTCCAGGGCGCTCCCTCTGTTTGCCATCAAGTCCGCTTCGCTGTTTGAAGTTCTGAGAATATGGTAAATTTTGTATGTTGTGAAGAAAGCGAGAACTCTTTTCAATCTTTCCAGTGTTCTGTTGAGGTCGGCGTTTCTGAAGAGCTCTCCATAGTTCAGCTTTTTTACGAGGATCTCCGAGTCTCCAAATATCTGGATGTCCTTGACTCCTTTTTCTCTGGCGATTTGGCAGGCTTTGAGTAGGCTGAGCAGTTCAGCTTGGTTGTTGGTCTTCACACCGAGGCCCCAGCAAAAGGAGTCTTTGGAACGCCCTTCTGGCGAGAAGATGATGCCGCCAGCGCCTGAGGGACGGGGGTTTCCTTTTGAAGCCCCGTCGAAGAAGATTGTGCTTCGATTTTGAGCTCGCCACCAAGCCTGAAAGGGGCCGTCTGCATCTCTCATCTTCCAGGCAGGGATCTCCAGCATGGGGGAGGGGAGAATATTCCTGAGCTGCAGATCGAACTTGCCAAGCCATCGTTTTTCTACCTGCTGGAGGAAAGGGTCCTCTTTGACATAATGATGCTGCACTGATTCGATCAACAGAGATCTGGCCTTGGCTGCTACTTGCAGGGGCGATAGATGGTGGTCCGAGAAAACCTTCTGATTGCGGGCCAACCAGATCTTCCAACATATATATTTGGGCAGCGCATTCCAGATTTTGTACCAAATCGACTTCTGAGGGATGTGTCGAGGATACCGGTGGTTCCAGTCAGCGAAAAGGTCTGGAATTGAGATCTGATCAGGGGAGGATAAGTGAAGGTCTTGGAGCGAAAAACCCCAGACATCTTTTGCAAACTGACAGTCAATGAAAAGATGTTGAGTTGTCTCAGCGTTGCATCTGCAAAGGGCGCACCAGTGAGGGCCAGCGAAGCTTCTCTTGCTTAGATTGTCGCCTGTAAGTATCTTGTTATGAATCAGAGTCCAGGTAAAGAAATTTACTTTCGGGAGAGCTGCAGAGTCCCAAATACTCTTCCACAGAGCCGGGCTATGACTGCTATTCCCCGTTGTCTGGTAAGCTCTGTATCCCTCCGATGCTGAGTATTCTCCAGTGCGTCCCCATCCCCAGCGGTCTGGCATCGAACTATGAATCGGGGCGGCATCAATGAGAAGGTTCCTGAGGGTTAATTTTTGCTGCTGGAGGTGGTCTGGAAGAGCAGGGATTGCCCAATCAACCCAATCGCCACTCAGGTCCCACTCTGAAATGTCGCTCAACCTTGTTTTCCCTGCTGTTGTTAACCATTCCCTTAAACCTGCGATTTCTTCATTGTGGATGAGAGCGTTTCTCCCCATTATCCTGTCCAGCCAGAGCCTGGTTCCCTTGCCATTCCCTGGGATTCGGTAGATGAATCGCTTGAAGTTTTTATTGCTTCTCAAACAGAGCTTCCACAGCAGCGTGCAGTTGGCAGTGTCTTCCAGGTGGAGGTTTCTCAAATCGATGGTGTTTGTATACTTTGCTCGCAGGGTAAGACTTACAGGGTGAGTTGGCTCTTTGAAAATTTTCCACAGAATCTTGCTTCCTAATGCGAGGTTGGCCAAGGAAGGATCTCGTATATTCAGACCTCCCTCGTCGATGGGTTTCTTGACTGTTTCCCAGTTGACCAGATGGAGTTTCTTGTCATTGCCCCTGCCGCCTTGCCAGAGGAAGTTTCGTAGCAGTGTGGAGATTTGCTCCATGATATTTTTGGGAGCAAGTAAAAATGCAGCTTGATAGATTATTAAAGAAGAGAGCTGCGATTTAATTAAAATAACCTTACCTCCTTTAGTCAACCAGTGGCCTCCCAGATTCGAGATCTTGGACTTGAACTTGCTGATGATGTCTGTCCAGAGTGATCTTTTATTGATTCCTGAGATTATAGGGAGACCGAGATATTTAATTTTCTCCCAGTGTGAGTGCCCTTTGAAGCCAAGGGTGTTGGCTATGGCGGAGAGGGCCTGCTGGTCTATATTCCAGCTGTAACTTCACTTTTGTTTTCATTTACTAGAGCCCCTGAGACTTTACAGTAATTCTTTATGACTTTGTCAAAGGCTTTTGCAATTATGGTTGAGGCGCCCCCCAGAAGGATCAAATCATCTGCAAACAAAGCGTGATTGGTGGAACTTGTTCTATTGGAGGATTTAAGTCCCGGAATGGAGCCTGTCAGCCTTTCGGCTTCAAGTTTTCTGCTTAAGGTCTCGGCCAAGATGATATAAAGGTAGGGAGAAAGAGGGCATCCCTGCCTGATGCCCCTCTTGGCTTTGAAAAAGGTAGTCGGCCTTCCGTTTATGAGAGGTGCGATCCAAGGGTTGTTCATACATGCTTTGAGCAGATTGATGAACTGTATGGAGAAGCCGAATGAGAGCAATACTTTACTGAGGAAGGCTCTATTAACTCTGTCGAACGCGTTCGCCATATCAAGCTTTATTATCATGCCTTTCTCTTTCCTCTGCTTACTGGAGTGAGTGGTCTCCTGGACTTGAATGACATTGTCCAGTATATGTCTACCTTTTACAAAGCCTCCTTGGGCAGTAGAGATGATTCTAGGTAGCAGGGGTTTCATTCTGTTGGCTAACAGCTTTGCCAAGATCTTGTAAGAAGCATTACAAAGTGAAATTGGCCTAAATCTGGCAAATGTATCCGGATTGGAGTCTTTGGGGATCAGGGCAAGGTAGGTTGAGTTTGTGCTGCCACTAACCTTTGCTTTAGACATGAAGCCCCTTATCATCTTTTGCAGATCATTTTTTATGATATCCCAGCATACTTTATAAAAATGGACGGTAAATCCGTCCGGCCCAGGGGCCTTATCAGATTCCATGGACCAGATTGTCTTGATTATTTCTTCCTCAGTAACAGGTTTGCTTAATTCTGCATTGTCTTCATCAGTGACTAGAGAGGGAATGTGATTGAGAAATTCTGCTTCCTCCATTTCATCTCCTTGATCCTCCGGGGTGTAGAGCTTCTGGAAGTGATGGGCTGCAGCTTCTTTAACTTGCTGACTGCCCTTGCAGACTTGGCCCGTCGAGGTCTTTATTTCTGGTATATGGTTCCTTGAGAGTCTGGCCCTGAACTGTCGGTGAAAAAAGGATGTGTTGCGATCCCCTCCTTTTAGCCACAGGCTCCTCGACTTCAACCTCCAATATTCTTCCTCAGTTCGGAAAGATTGATGAGCTACCCTCTGCGCTTTGATTTCTTTGTCCAGGTGGTATGCGTTAATATTTTCGCTCTCCATATCATTTTGAAGGGAGTGCAAGGCCTGAACTGCGTCGGCTCTGAGAGAGGTGGGGTTAATCACTGGCTTCTTTATCCATTTTTTCAGTGCGATTTTGGTGAGCTTCAGTTTTTGCTCCCAGACAAAGCTTGCGGAGCCAGAGATTGGGGTATTCCAGGTGGCTTTCACCGTGTTCCGGAATCCTTCTCTTTCGATCCATTGAGGAGAAAATCGGAAAGGAATGGGACCAGAATCCTCTTCGTCTTCTAAGCAAAGTTGGATAGGCTTATGATCGGATGACAATTTGGGCAGGATTCTTGTTGAAATGATTTTTTTGTTCATGAGCGAAGATTGCACTAAAAAACGGTCTAGTCTGGCTGAGATATGCTCTTTACCAGTTCTGTTGTTCGACCAGGTAAATTGCCCTTGGATGGGGTTGAAGTCTTGGAGGTCCCAAAGCTGAGCAAGCTCCTCCACAACGCCTACCATTGGGTCTCTAGAGACAGTGCCTCCTCTTTTTTCTTTTGCATTCAATACAATGTTAAGATCGCCAGCGAGGATGATGTTGGAGGGAGTTTCCTGTTCAAGAAATTCTGCCAAAGATTTCCAGCAGTCTCTCTTTTCTGAGTAGTTTACAGGAACGTAAAGATTGATGAGAGAAATAGGTAACTTACTTGGAATATGGATGAGTTCAGTGTATATCCAGTGCAAGGTCTGATGAGTGCTGATCAGTTGGTATTGTTCCTCTCTCCATAGCGTTGCCAGGCCTCCCGAGGATCCCCGAGCGTTGACAGCTATGCCTGTATTTTTTTTCCATTTTGTTTTACTGATCTCCAACAGGGCTTGACCTGCTATCTTAGTCTCTTGGAGCATGAGGATATCAGAGGGATCCGATTGTAAAAGATCCTTGACGGCTTCTATTTTGGCGGAGTTGCCCAGTCCTCTGCAATTCCAAGAGACTAGCTTCATTATTTACCTGTGCTTGGGGTGGGGCCGCCCTTAGAGGTCCTGGGCCTGCTACTTCTCCCGATTGTCATTTCTATCGTGGATTGGCTCCCTTGAGTTTTGAGCCTTTCTGCCTCTTCTTCTCTTTTTTCCTTGCGGGATTTTCTTCCGGGTCTTTTTGATGATCTCTCAAAGAGTTCTTCCTCTGAGGACTCGGAGCTTTCAACTATCTTTTTCTTCGTGGCATCAGCATACGTAGGGCTTGTGGGGCTGCCTTGAGAGACTTCAATGTGGATGATTCCCTTGCCCTCATTGTTTTGCAGAGGGGTTTCTTCCCGATTCTCTCTTGCATGTTCTATGACTGGTGGATCTTGTTGCATCTCCTCGGCTTCTTTTATGATTTCCCCTTCTTCCTGAGTCGATTTGCCGGTGTTCCTGACGGATGTGTTTGCGCTTTTCCCTGAGTCTTTCTTGGCTTGCGCAGATCTCTGGACGAGGGTCCATTGGTCTCTGTTTTGTTTGGCAGCCTGCTCCTCAGCTTTCTTCTTGCAGTTTTTGGCGAAGTGGCCGTAGCCATGACAATGTCTGCATTTAAAAGGGAGCTGTTCGTAATCGAGCTCCTGTATGTGCGTCCAACCTGCAACCGTGAGTTTTATCGCTTCTGGCAATCCTTCTTCCAGATCCACTTCGACGCAAATACGGGCGCAAGAATATTGATCTCTTCTTACTGCCTGGTCGATGTATTTGCCTAGAGCGTTGCCTATGGTCTGGAACGATTTTTTATTCCAGCAGTGGAGAGGCAGGTGGGGGAGCCTGACCCACACCGGCACCGCTGAGGGGACGTCTTGAGAGGGGTCGAAATCGGGGTTCCATTGGTTTAAGTACAGTCCCTGCGGCCCCATGAAGTAGGGGCCGTTTCTGAAGATTAGGCTTCTGTCTTCCGAGCTCTCGAAGACGAAGACGAAGAACCCTTTTCCCACAAAGTAACTCTTTACGCCATTTTTTATCAGAGGTTGCCAATTTCTTTGGGTCCAATCTTCAACGGATTTGGGAGACGGCCATAGGCCTGTAAACTGGCCAATGAGGCCTTTTTCTGCCAGGTTCAGAGCAGCCTTGCAGATGTCCTCCTCTGGCAGGGCCACAGAGGGGATCTTGTCCAATCTTTTTATGAATTTTTGCTGGGACGCAGAAGGAGCCCGATTTGTTCCATTCTGTATCAATTTCCTGAAAGCAGAAACTTCGGGAGGCAGATCTCCAGAGGGGGCGGAGCTATCGGGGACCTCCATTGGCTGCTAAGGAGGGGCGGGGCTGTGCGCAGGGGCGCACCAGCCAAAAGACCGCAGAAGCCCTGGATTGGATCAGGGATCGGGATGTTGTCCGGGACGAGGGGGTCAGGAGGCTGTGCGCAGGGGCGCAACAGCCTGGGGGAAGGAGGGGCGCTGAGAACCCTAGGGGGGTCGGGCTGCGCGCAGAGCCATCAGCCGGGCAGAGACCAAAAATCTGTTAGTTTTTTTATTTAAAAAAATATAACACAAAAAAAAAATGTTATCACTTTAAAATTATATTAATAAAAATATTCAAAAAAATTAAAAATTAATTAAATGAAATCTAAAACGGGTTAGGAATGGGAATTAAAAGAAATTAATAAATTATTATCATAAAATTAATAAAAAATAATTTGAATAGATTTTGTAATTAAAAAATTTAAATATATTATTCTCATAAAATATGAATAAGAAAAAAATTTTAAATCTGATTTTGGAAAAATGAACTAAAAAAGAAATATTTCTAAGCCAATATGTATCAAGGCCCTAAAAAAAAATTATAAATATTATTTGACAATAATAATATTAATATAAATATTATGTAATGATGATGATGGTGGTTAACTTCCACTTACACCAAAATTTGGTCTATAGGAAATAAACTAATTATTTAGTTTGATTTAAGATTTTATTCCTATGGTCAAAAGGTAAAAGGCTAGGAAGGTCAGTATTGCAACAAAGATTTTGAAACTTAAAGATTTTGAAACTTAGATCTAATGTGGTTGTAAGGTGTGCACTCTAAGATTAAGTGATTTCCATCATCCATGTTGGTATTGTCAAATAAATTGCAAAATGTTTCCATGCATGGTGTTTTATGAATCATGAGAGTTAGTTAAAAAAGAGAGATACTTTTGATTTATAGGGTGGGTTATTTTAGCTACCACATTTTTTATTTGAAGTAACAATATTTTTAATGCTGTGAATGTTTTGCAATGCAAGATTCAATTCATCCCCCAATGGTTTAACTAGGCCTTAGTGTCTTGGTACCAACCTCGTTTGAGCCTTAGGTGGTTTTGATTGGAATTAAAAGCTATATTAGGAGGTCTATGGGCTCCTATGTTATTGATTTTGTGCTTGTACAATAAAAGCCTAGTCATAGCTAGTCTCTCTATATGGGAAAGACCCACTTCTATAACTAGAATAGGATAGGTGTGTTGCTTTTAATTTTGACTCAATGTTGATTCTCTAGAGATACTACAACCCCAAAAGTCTCTATATGGGAAAGACCCACTTCTATAACTAGAATAGGATAAGTGTGTTGCTTTTAATTTTGACTCAATGTTGATTCTCTAGAGATACTACAACCCCAAAAATCACGTGCATATAAGATAAGAGGAGGAGTCACTAAAGTTTCAAAAAAAAATAAAACCAATTTTTTTTTAATAAACCAATATATAGGAGGATAAATTTATTATTTGATAATAACAATATTAATAAGCCAATTAATTTTAATTATGATTTTAAAGAAAATTAAAGCTAAAAAGAAAATTTTTGCCAATAAAAAAATTATTTATACTACAAAATAAAATAATTTTCCTTTCCAAATTTACAATCGAAAGATTCAACCTTATTTATAATTAGAATTTAAATAAATAAAGCATCCCCATAAAATCCATTTTAAATGTATAATTGCCATCGATATGTGCTCTCCGAATTTTAAAATTCGGATTGAAAATGCGCAGCCTAAATTTTAAATCTTTTGTGATTGGTTCTGCAACTTACACTACTTCATTCGCCTTTAATATGTGCCCTCCGAATTTTAAAATTCATAGTGCAATCGCCCTGCCCAATTGTTAAATCTCTGTGACTGCTTCTAAAATTTACAAGCGTTATCGTTTTCTCTATGTTGATTACTATGGAAATGATATCGTTTTTAATCAATAAAATAGAATAACAAGAACGCACATACATTTTAATCAACAACATGGCCACATATCTTATGGCTGTAGTCTAACTCTACTGTTTTTACTTTGAAAATTACGGACATTTTTTCAGTATTTTGATAAACTTTAAGAGAGATTTTTATAATTTTAAATTATAATTTAAAATTTTGAGTAACTTTAACCCTTTTTTTTTAATATTTCTGAATTTATTTCTATCATCAAAAATATAATTAAACACTACTACTACAATCAAAAATATAATTAAACACTACTACTACAAGATTTATGATGGGATATCCTCTCAGATGCTAATGCACTACTACACCTACTTCACATATGACATGGACATGTCGACTCACCAAGATGCCCTCCGTATGCAACCTCGAGGTCTATTTAGCAACATCAGAAACCGGAATTAAGGAGAAATTTCTTCTAGATTTGAGGTGTGGTTATACAGGCACAGGTTCAAGGACGGTTCTCGTCACCAAATTCTTTGTTTCAATGGTGGCATCACTGTAGCCATCTCTGTATTTGTAACCGTGAAGGAGAACTCTGCAAATGTCAAAAGCAGCTTTCTTGCAAGAAATGGGAACATTGCTGTCGGGTTTGAGAAACTCCCAATTCACTTCCTTGGTTAAGTTAATGATCATAGCATTGATTTGATCGACAGCACCTTCCTCTGTAATTCCAGGATGGTCTTTCATATAACACGATACGGACGAAGCTTCTTCTCCACGCGCCCTGTCAGCCTGAATTCACAATGCGAATGTCACTATCATATGTATCCCAATTCTAAATTATACCAACAACAAATAAATCCATTTGATTCGATTTGATATAAGATCTGATATAAGAGGTTATGAGGAGTACCTGGAAGCTGCGAGTGTCACCTCTCAGTCGAAGAAGGACACACATCAAGTCATTGAACTTGGATGGAAAGTCAATTTCCTGCAGGATGTGAAGGGGAAGGGCTTCCCCCAAAGTAAGGATGGGTTGCAATGTAGTTATGCGAGAACCGAAACTGATTTTTGCGTTATCCATGTACTCCTGGAACGTCGGCAGATAACCACTGGAGATCCACTTAGCTTCTATCATATACGAATCAAGATAAGGCTCCCACTGAAGACAACAAGCAAAACAAAATAACTAATAAATACTTGGCCTTCTTAACTTTGTCAGAAATAAATATTTGCACATATTTGCTTTATAACGGTACATACAGCCTGTCGAACATAGTTGAGTGTGTCTCGTCCTTGAACTTTTTCTGCGTCTTTAGCCATTTCGTTTACGGTGTGGTAAACGGCCATGTACACTCCTTTCATATATTCTGGAAGAGAGTCTATCGATGACGGGTCCCATCTGATCATTACACAACTTTTAGTCATGTCAAGAGTGCATTAAAGGGCATGCAGTGTGCCACAATAATTGGTAATTTGAAACGTTTAAATATATCAATTGCCTTCAAGTAGTTTTAAGGTCCATCTCTTTCAAAACTATTTTACGACCACTACATCCCCAGAAAAACCAAAAACAAAATAGGTATCCCGAAGTAAGTGCAATTATCACCTCTTAATTGCTGAGGTGAAGAGTTCGAGCTCCTCCATTGTCCCGTAGGTGTCGTAGATATCGTCGAGAACCGTTACAAGTTGACACAGTTTGGCAAAGCCAAGTCGGAATGCGGAATGTTTAGGATCACTGGCAATGCAGGATGCAAAAGTGTAGTACTCCACAGGAATATGTCGCGTGAATGCCAGATGAGAGAACCCATAATGTTTCCACCATCTGCACAAACAAACTTTATTTATTTATTCTGTTGATCTTCTTACCACCCAAATTGAATTACTTCTCAGACGATATCGAATGACAGCTCATTACCTCGAGAGACATTGTAACTCTCTCCTTTGTAAAGAGTGAAAGATGTTAAACTCCATTTTCGCAAGTTCTAACAGTTTCTTCCTGTTCATATTGCGCGTCGTCAATAAAAAAAAGGGCATCAATTGGCGAACTTCCATTCAAACTAAACTATTAAAAGACATATTTCTTGATAGCGGGTAGTATTTCTCTCAACATATCTGCTTTATCTAGGCGAGGAGCGTTTTTGCATTCAATTAAACGTTTTAAAGAAAACAATAAATCTTTAAGATATGGAAGTAAAATTGGATGTTACATGGTGAAATAATGAACCTACTCATATATAGTGTCTTGTGGAAATACTTCCATGTACATTCTTGCTTCCAGTCTCGGCAGATTTGTGTGCCAACCATATTCAAGAACATACTCTATCTGCCATTGATAAAATTGAAACTATAAAACACAGATGCCAACCAATAATGATATATGATGTTAATTAGCGGATGTGAAATTAGTATGACTGTCTGACCTCTTGTGAAAGACTAGAGGACGCAATCTTTTGTAGGGCATCATTTAAATACTTTGTAGAGAAGATTTCAGCCTCCTCCATAACATTTTCGCCGGGAAAAGCAATGAGGGATGCCCGAAATAAATTGAGGACGCTTCCTATCTCTCCCTCTGTTTGAATGGCGGAGCAGGTAAATTGCCCGTTGTGGTCTTTCAAGTGTTCTAGTACATCTGATATTAATGTATAGTGGATTATCAGTCAATGTGTCCTCGTAAATGGCAGTTGTCAGTTATAATGAAATAATTAATTAATATAACTTTGATGTATACCTGAAGACACTGTATATCCATGTAGTCTGAGAGTTCGAAGTCCCAGGGCTGTTGAGTTGAGATCAGCCACAGCACATTCTCTTCCACGTCCAATGCCTTTTCCGTTCCAAAAGCTGCTGGGCAAATAACTTTCTTGTTATAATCGTGTGTATTCGATAAATAAAGCATAGATGAAAACTGATAGAAAAGGATATGGGGACAGACCTGTAAACATAATCCAGCGCTGAATTTATCTCATTTTGGAAATGCCTATCGATCCCCAGCCGTTCAACGTTATCGACCATCCAAAGACGTTGATATAGATCATTGAGGGGACTCATTAGTTCTCCATTCTCCACTGCCATCGAATTGAACATATCTTTTACTTCCCCAATTAGTTTATCAGCACGTTCACGGTAAGAAGGTGCCTGAATCACATTACATTAAATGCAGTAAATTAATTCTGAACGAAAAAAAGAATATGCAGAAGAATAAATTCAAATGAAGATAGTTAACCACCTCATAAGAAGTTGCCAGAGAGTCTATCAGATCATCTCCCCACTGATTGTAATGATAACCATCTGCGCGTCTTCTTACAACATCCTCATTAGATACAGAAGTGGTCGAACTCATGGTCAGGGAAGGTGTTGCGGATTTCCTATGCCTGCCCATTCCAAGATTTGCGATTGTTCTATGCATTGCCTTCAGCTCAAAAGTAGAACTGAACACCAGCGGCCTACTAATGGAAACCAACGGTGCAGAAGAAAGCAGAGCCATTTGTGTTAGGCTTATATGGTATGATACCTTTCCGCCTAATGTGAGAGGTGAAGACAAAGAACTAAAACTTGTGCGTTACTACCCTCCTGCCATTGCCTTTATATACAGCTTCTTGCGCCCAAAAATGTCGATGCCGTGACTGATTAATCCCATGACCTCATCTTAACAAGGTTTTCCATTTGCCACTTGCTGTATCATGTAAGTAGTGAGTAGTTTAATTATTGTATTTACTATGTTATGGGCGTATAGCGTAAGTACACGTAACATCCTTGGTGTTTCGTTTGTTATAAGCAGGTGACTATCGGGGCTTTTCTCATCCAAACAATTTATGGTTATGGTATACATAATAGTAAAAAAAAAAAAAATTAGTATAATTATTAATTATAAAATTATCCATATGTTTATCGTATAATTTATTAATTTAATAGATAAATTAATATAATTAATTATTTTAATAACATCAATTTATAATATAATATATTTTTTAATTAATTTAATTTAATTAATAAAAAAAAATCTAATTATTTAAGATATATTTTATTTATTGTAAATTTATTAAAACGTTATAAATATTTCATAAAACTAAACTTTATCATCTATAAAATAGTTTGATAATTATAATTTAAATTCTAAAAAATTCTATTTTTAAATATATTTTATAAAACCTTAATTAAATTATAATTATTAATATAAAATAAATACAAAATAATAAATATAAATATAAATTTGTTAAAAACACAAATTAAATTAAAATTATAATTTTAAAAATCGAGTTTATAATTTAAAATGAAATAAATTAATAATTTTATATTATCTCATATCACCACCATGGTGTAAAAGCGAAAAAAAACAAAGAAGTTGTCTATTAATGCTAAACTTTTTGGAGGATTCCAAATGTAAAAAACAAAACAAAGATTGGTTTTATAATTGCTATTTTTGGAGATTCCACTGCTAAAAACAAATGGAGGGTTGGTCTATAATGCGACTTTTTGGAGACAAAAACAAAAAGCGAAAAAAACAAAGGAGTTGTCTATAATGCTCTTTGGAGCTCTCCAACTGTAAAAATAAACAAAGGAGTTGTCTATAATGCTACTTTTGGGAGATTCCAACTGTAAAAACAAATGAGGAATTGTCTATAATACAACTTTTTGGAGATTCCAACTGCAAAAACAAATGAAAAAGAAAACGTTTCAAGTTTTTCCAAGTGCTATTAATTCAATTATGCCAATTTTTGTCGCCATGTTCCTCCATTTCCACGTACCACAATCCAAGCACATAGAACAACCTTCAAGTTTTTCACGTGCTAATACTTCAATTATGCCAATTTTTGTCGCCATGTTCCTGCATTTCCACGTACCACAATCCAAGCACATATTTATGCATCATTATAACGACAAATTGAAATGAAACCGACGCACTACAACAGTAAACGATACCAATCACATCCTTTTTACAGACACAAGAATAACGTTGAGAATAACTTTTGTTATGCCGACAAATTTCAGGTGGACAGTTCAAACAGCAACTCGCATTTTATATATTTTTATATATTTCATTTCGCTTGTTTGTCTGTCACATAAACACTGAAGACTCTAGGAAAGAGTTTGTTTATTGCATTACATATCATATATATTTATGCAAAACGATCATTAATTCAGCGGATTGTGCGCAACTTCTGCAAACTGACACCTACTACTTGTCCTCATACAACCAATATAGAGTACTCGTGGTTATTTTTCTAACACCTCATTTTAATCACTACTTATACTTTAACTTACTTGGTGGTCTAAGATTAAGCTATGCTTACAAAAAATACATTTCATTTTTTCCTTATTGCCAAAGGGTGCAAGTTTGTTGATTTGTTTGTTGATTTGTTGGTGCTTCACCTTTCTTGCTTTCCTTATGAGCTCCTTCAACTACTCTTTCCTTATGTACTTAACATTAGCAACCTCTTCCTTCCTTATGTACTTAACTTTAGCAACCTCTTCCATATTGGAATGCAAGGCAAGATCGGGAAGAGTGAAAACAAGATAATCCAATCCATGCTCTCCCCACTTTCCATGTGGAGCCACCAAAATGCACTCATCTTCGAACATGAGTGGTGTATGAACAACATCTATGGTAGTATCCTCCACTTTCACAACCATCTTAGAAGCGGATCCAATCACATTACTAGTAATTGGGTTCAAGGACAAGCAAGTTTTGCTCTCATGTGGAATGGACTCCAACTCTTGATATTTATGGTTATCAATAAAATCATTATTTTGATATAATAATTCTTGTGACTGAAATAAAAAATATTACCAAGCCCTAAAATATTTCCAAATGAGCTCTCTAAAAATACATCATAAAAAAGATCAGTATCCAACATTATCCCACTCATTGTACTCCAGTGAGACACGTGACCTTCTACAGGGCTCTGCACACGATGGCTGCCATAGCGTTACACAATCATCTTTAACCTTTATCTTCACCTCTCGGGATTGAACACTGAAAAACTCGTCTTCATATTGAACATACACACAAAGAAGTTTCCACTCACTCTGAAATGGGGCACCAATGCTCAGTCTGTTGCACATGCATCAGTCACAGGCTACAGCTCCACCCTCAGTGGATCAGCTCCCATGGCAACTCCAGCTCCTCCTAGCTCAACACACAATTTAATCTGATGCCTCCACGGTCGGATTCTCTGCTCAAACCCCACCTAAGTCTACTTAATCCACTACCAAACAGAACTACGACAATTTCTTTCCTTTGCCACAACTAGAGCTTCACTCGATCAGCATTCTTACAATGCTCAATGTGTTGGGGAATTTTTCTGTTAAAATCCCAAAAACACAATAAAAAAATGTACACAGAGACAATGCTCTGTTCCTCTCCAGGATCTTAACACAGGGAAGCTTTTAAAATATTTCTAAGAACAGAGGACAGAGTTTTTACACACCAAGGATCTCTATTAAAAAAAGCTTCTGTTACAGATTATAATCTTCCTCTCTCTCGGAGAGGGATTCACCAATAATATTTTTCTGCTGTGTGAAAGTTACACATAGATCTTTCTCACAATGCTGTGTGCTTCCTTTTGCATATTCAGAACACTTCATATGCACTGTCGTGCCTCATTCATATTTTTTTTTTACAAAAAAAAATATTACATATATATATGACAACCAAAAACACCAAAAACTTACATCCGTTTTCACTTGCCATGCTGCCATAAAAAAAAAAATGAAAAACAATAAAATTTAAGTGGGGTTACCAACTTTTACCTGTGCCCATACTTCCACTGATAGAAATTAAAAACTTCATCAAAAAAACTTACCAACCCACAGTAAATTACATTTACTATTGTACTCACAAAACTGGCGGTAATGAAACTTTTACTTCACGTTGAATTCATTTTGCAGGCCTGTACTTCATCCATTATTCAATTTGGCTTTGGAAATCCATTGGGTCCGGGCTTCATCGCATAGCACGTATATAAGAAAAATTGTGCACCTTTGGTTTCCCCGATTGCGATATGCCGATCGCAATATATTATAACGTATGCATGAAAAACATTAAAACACAAGAAATAGGGCCGCTGCGAAACTGAAATAATATGAAACAAATGTTATACACCCATCGGGTCTGACTCATCGGATCACCACTTTATATATGCAAAGGCTCCGCCATATTCATAATGTCGATAGCGATAAGCCGATAGCGATATCGCCGATCGCTCATCGCAACATATGAACGCCTCCTTGTCAGTCCTCCACTGCCACTTCGTCGATGCGATATCGGCGATCGCTTATCGCTGGAGTCTTGTGTCGCTGCCACTCCCTGCCTGCGCCGATGGGATCTGCTGACGCGAATTGAATTGTGTTGTCGTCGCTGGACCTGCACGGCAGTTGGAATTACCATTCCAACACTCCCTTTAATTTCAAATGCTGGGCATTCAATCATACCCAAACATTTCCTCAAAAATTCAAAGCTTTTCTGATCCAATGGCTTTGTCAAAATGTCTGCTACCTGTTCTTGAGTCCTCAATGTTGTAAAATGATTTCTCCATTGCTTACCAATTCTCTGATATAAGGAAACCTTGTGTCGATGTGTTTCATTCTCTTATGAAACACTGAATTCTTTGATAATGCAATATCTGAGCTATTGTCACAAAAAGTCACTGTTGCCTTTGCTTTCTCTCGGCCTAAGCTCCTCAACATTCTTCTCATCCACACTGCTTGGCATGCTGCTGCTGTAGCTGCCATATATTCAGCCTCTGCTGTAGACAATGCTACAATGGACTGCTTCTTAGAAGCCCATGAAATGGCTCCTGAACCCATGCGGAAAACATAACCGGAGGTGCTTTTCCGGTCATCTATACTTCCAGCCCAATCACTATCGGTGTAGCCAACTAAATCTGAACATTCTGAAACAGTATATAAAATTCCAAGCATTTTAGTACGTTTGACATACCTCAGAATTCTTTTCGCTGCTTGCCAATGTGATTCCTTTCGCCTCTCCATGAATCTGGAAATTAAACTAACAGCAAATACTATATCTGGCCTAGTTGTTGTTAAATACATGAGGCTGCCAACTATGCTCTTATATAAGCTAGGATCAAAATCCTTGCTGCTGTCCTCTTTGCTGAGTTTTAATCCCATTACCATGGGAGTGATTGGTGCCTTGCACTCTTGCATATTAAATCTGCCCAACACTTCATTTACATATCTCGCTTGAGAGATAAAAATTCCATTTTCATTTTGATCTACTTCTATTCCTAAGAAGTATCTCAGCAAACCCATGTCAGTCATTTCAAATTCTTCTTTCATGACT
>APFE031082107.1:171019-203154 GCA_000404065.3 Pinus taeda | reverse complement strand
ATTTGAAATTTTTAATGAGGTAGTCATCATTACCTGTAAAAATCATATCATCAACATATAACACAACAATTAAAATCTTACCATCATTTTCTTTGATGTAGACAGTGGCTTCTCCCTCACATTTGTCAAACTCATTTTCCAGTAGATAGAAATATATCCTACTGTACCATGCTCTTAGCGCGTGCTTCAACCCATAAAGAGCTTTCTTCAATCTGCATACTTTGTGCTCTTCACCTTTCTTCTCATAGCCTAGAGGTTGTTCAATGTAAACCTCTTCCATTAATACTCCATTCAGGAATGATGACTTCACATCCATTTGGTAAACGTTCCACTTGTTTTGAGCTGCTATGGATAGCACTGCTCTCACGGTTTCCATTCTTGCAACCGGTGCAAAAGTTTCCTCATAATCTCTCCCATACTGCTGCTTGTATCCCTTGACAACCAGCCTTGCCTTGTGTCTTTCAATTTTGCCTTCAGCATTGCTCTTGGCCTTATAAACCCATTTGACTCCAATGACTTCTTTACCTTTTGGTAGCTCAACCAACTCCTATGTTTTGTTTCTTTCTATGGAATTCATCTCCTCATCCATAGCTTCTATCCATTTCTCATCTTTAATTGCATCTTCGAAATGAATAGGATCATCAACATGATAATACAAGGAAAATAAAGAATTTATTCCTTCATCATAAATGTCACTTAAATTTCTAAATTTCTTACCTCTTTCATTCGGTGTGCAAGTGCTTGAAGATGCACTTGAACTTCCACTTTGTGGTGTGCTTGGAGAAGCACTTTCATTTCTCCTCAAGGGTGTCGCTTGCCGCCCTTGTGTTGGCACTGCTGTTTGGGGATGTGTTTCAGCCATCTCATCATCATCTTCATTATGAGACAAACATTTTTTAACATTCACTGTTTTCTCTATGCTTCCATCCCAAGCTTCCTCCTCAATGAATTGAACATCTCTATTCACAAAAAACTTCGTGGTGGATGGGATATACAACTTGTAAGCTTTGGATTCTTCACTATATCCAATGAAGATACATTTCTCCCCTTTGTTGTCCAACTTCCTCCTTAGCTGATCTGGAATGTGTGCATAGGCCACAAATCCAAAAAATTTCATGTGGGTGACGCCTTGCTTTCTCCCACTCCATGCTTCTTCCGGCACTTTATTGATCACTGCCTTTTGTAGGACACCTGTTCAAAATATACGCTGCACAATTCACTGCTTCAGCCCAATAATCATTTGGAAAATGATTTGCCTTTAACACGCTCCTCGCCATATCCATGATGGTCTTGTTCTTCCTTTCAGCAACTCCATTTTGTTGTGGGGTGTACGTAGCTGTAAATTTCTTGTGTATTCCATTTTCTCTGCAAAACCGTAGGAATTTTTTGGAGATATACTCACCCCCTCTGTCAGTTCTCAAAACTTTGATATGCAGCCCGCTTTTATTTTCCACAAGTGCTTTGAAATTTCGGAATTTTTCAAACACTTCACTTTTATTCTTTAGAAAATAAACCCGAGCTTTTCTAGTAAAATCATCAATGAAAGTTAGAAAATATTGGCTGCCTGCTAGTGATGAAGTTTGCATCGGTCCACATACAACTGAGTGGACAATCTCTAAGGGTGCCTTTGCCCTTATGGTTTTCCCTGATGGAAAACTTTCTCTGTGTTGTTTTTCCAAGATGCAACCTTCGCAAAGGCTGTCTGGTTTCTCTATCAATGGTAATCCTCTTACCATCCCTTTTCTGCTCAACAAATTAAGACCTCCAAAGTTGAGATGTCCAAATCTCAAGTGCGAAAACCAATGTTCATCCTTTGGCACACTTTGGAAAGCCTCTTGGGTAACTGCTGCAATCACTTCTTTGTTTTTCAAATCTGCCCTTATTCTGAGAGGGAACATCCTGTTCCTTTTCATCTTCACTTCAACAATACACCTTTTGCTGGGTGCTATATCCATGATGGTGCATACATCATTCTTAATGAAGACATTGTACCCCTTATGGACAAGTTGTCCAATACTCAAGAGGTTACATCTCATTCCAGGGACATAGTAGACATCTGCTATGGTTTTCTTTTCACCCTTCTTTGTAAATATTTTGACTTCTCCTTTTCCCATAACATAAATTTTGCTATCAGTCCCAAGTGTAACTTTTGATTTCACACTTTGATCTAAAGCAGAAAACAAGGCTATGTTTCTTGTCATATGGTTGCTACAACCGGAATTTAGAAACCATATATCTTCACTGTTTGTTTCAGCCATGTTACAAGCTAATAAAACATTATGTTGGCTTGTATTTTCTCTAGTGATATTTGCACTAGAACTATTACTCATATCATGTTGCTTCTTCCTACATTCATTGGCATAATGCCCATATTTTTTACAATAATAACATTTGACATTGGACTTTTCATACCTTTGTCCTTGAGCATGATGTAGTCCTCTTTGTTGGTTGTTGCCTTGGCCTTGGTTCTGATTTGGATTGCTGCCTCTTCCTTGAGCACTTGCTGGATTGTTCCTTCCACCTCTGTTCTGGCTTCTGCCTCTTCCTCTTTTGTTTCCTTTGCCTTGACCTCTTCCTCTTCCAAAAGACCTCTCGGTCTTGAAGGCTTTCTCTAGAGATGAGTTTTCATTTCTACTCAACCTCTGTTCATGTGTTATCAGTGATGCATGAAGTTCATCAGCTAAAAAGTTTGAGAGATCCTTTGTCTCTTCTATGGTGGTGACAATTACATCAAACTTTGAGGGTAGGACCCTCAATAGTTTCTCCACAATCCTCATTTCTTCAAGAACTTCTCCATGTGTCCTCATCTGTGTGACCAAACCAATCACATGTGTGAAGAATGAGTCAATATTGTCTGACTCCTTCATGTACAGGTTTTCAAAATCTCTCCTCAGCAACTGTAGTTTTGTTGTCTTTACTTTCTCCATGCCTTGATAAGTTGTCTTGAGGGTTTTCCATGCTTCTTTGGATGTCTTAGCTGCTGCTATTCTTGGAAACACACTCTGGTCCAATGCTTGATACAAAAATACAAAGGCTTTTGAATCCTTCTTCCTATTTCTCTTTGATAGATCTTTCTCTGCCTGAGTTAATCTATTAAACTCATTTTCATCTGCTGGCTCTTCAAAACCATCTTGAACTAATTCCCATAAATCTTGACAAGCAAACAGGGCTCTCATGGTTATAGCCCAATAGTCATAGTTTTTCCCATTGAACTGTGGGAATTGAGGATTAAACGTTCCCATGCTGGTGCTGGTGCTGGCCATTCTAGCACTCTTTAACTATGTTATAAAATGCTTGACTGTGTATTAAGATCACTGATTGTTTCTTCAACAGTAACACAAAAAAAATTGAGGAATACCTGAATCCTTTTATCTAAGACTTCACTTTGCTGGAAAAGATTTACTGCAGCCAGAAAAATCCTTCCTTCAGCTTATTTGACACTTTCAAAGAGCCTGAACCTCCTCTGATACCACTGTTGGGGAATTTTTCTATTAAAATCCCAAAAACACAATAAAAAAAATGCACACAGAGACAATGCTTTGTTTCTCTCCAGGATCTTAACACAGAGAAGCTTTTAAAATATTTCTGAGAACAGAGGACAGAGTTTTTACACACCAAGGATCTCTATTAAAAAAAGCTTCTGTTACATATTATAATCTTCCTCTCTCTCGGAGAGGGATTCACCAATAATATTTTTCTGTTGTGTGAAAGTTACACATAGATCTTTCTCACACTGCTGTGTGCTTCCTTTTGCATATTCGGAACACTTCATACGCACTGTTGTGCCTCATTAATATTTTTTTTTTACAAAAAAAAATATTACATATATATATGACAACCAAAAACTTACATCCGTTTTCACTTGCCATGCTGCCGTAAAAAAAATGAAAAACAATAAAATTTAAGTGGGGTTACCAACTTTTACCTGTGCCCATACTCCCGCTGATAGAAATTAAAAACTTCATCAAAAAAAACTTACCAACCCACAGTAAATTACATTTACTATTGTACTCACAAAACTGGCTGTAAATGAAACTTTTACTTCACGTTGAATTCATTTTGCAGGCCTGTACTTCATCCATTATTCAATTTGGCTTTGGAAATCCATCGGGTCCAGGCTTCATCCCATAGCACATATATAAGAAAAATTGTGCACCTTTGGTTTCCCCGATTGCGATATGCCGATCGCAATATATTATAACCTATGCATGAAAAACATTAAAACACAAGAAATATGGCCGCCGCGGAACTGAAATAATATGAAACAAATGTTATACACCCGTCGGGTCCGACTCATCGGATTGCCACTTTATATATCCAAAGGGTCTGCCATATTGATAATGCCGATAGCGATATCGGAGATCGCTCATCACAACATATGAACGCCTCCTTGTCAGTACTCCACTGCCACTTTGCTGATGCGATATCGGAGATCGCTTATCGCTGGTGTCTTGTGTCGCTACCACTCCCCGCCTGCACCGATGGGATCTGCCGACGCGAATTGAAGTGTGTTGCCATCGCTGGACCTGCACGGCAGTTGGAACTACCATTCCAACACAATGCACAAGAACTCAACGACTCTACTCACTAGAATTTTCTAGGCCACATCATCCACTCAAGCACAACATGCAACACTGGCCTACTTCACAAACATACTCAACATCTACACCATCTCTGACTCGCTCCTCCTCACAAAGCCAAGTCTATAATTCAATGCAGGTGATAGTGTCGTGTGTCTTCGCTACCCATATCTCATACCAACATCTCTCCACACTTAAAACTGACGCGTAGAAAACACACGAAGGGAGAAAAATATCCACACATCAGACTCATTGCTTAACACACAATAATTCCTCAGCGTTCACAATATCCACAGAGTGCAAGTTCGAGAACGCATCTTCACCCAGCATAATAGCAATCCTCCCTCACGCTGCTCTACGCATTGCAGGACAACAACACTTCTAGACATCACTCAAGGAAGCACTCAATAAATCCAAGAGCCTTTGCTACCACGGTCACCAAAAGAGACTTGATGACTTCGCTCAACAACCCTTGCCACAGCGGTGCAACCGCTCCTCAAGCCTCCTTGGCCACTGAATGAGCCTCTGCAAACTCCACAATCCTTTTAGTAATATTTGTTTCTGAAGAGCGATCCAAAGAAACAAATTTTCTCACACGGGCTTAGTTCACACAACAACGGTGACAAAAACCAAACAATATACGTGTTTTCATGTTGACTTAATCACAACCCATTTCTCATATGACAACATCTCTTAATCACAACTTCTTAAACACAGGTAGATCTTCAAGGGAGATCTGGAAAGACTGAACCACATGAAAATACCCCACCCACTACGGAAGTGACAAATCAAAAAAATCTTCCCCTCGGAAAACATCTCAACTTCAACTCAATGGTCCTCAACAATTCCACACTTTTGTAGCTCTTCTGACAATCACGACCAGCTCCAAGCCTACAAAGCCTTCACGATTCGTCATACAACACAAAATTCTTCTTTTAACACACCTCCATGCAACTCATCTCTCTCTACACTCAAGCACGTAACACAACAACAATTAGCCTCATGAAGATGCACACATATCATACTAGGCACATCGTACCCATCATCGAGTCATGATGAATTCTTGATGAACATCTTTTGACTATTTCATTAACAATCCATGTTGTGGTAATATCTTGACCTATATATGCACTCACTATTTGCAGCAATGAGTAGTAGACACCATTCCACATAGATACTCCACTGAGAGTGAAGTGGAAATATTATGAAATGAATGAGATGGTGGTGTGTGTGGTGACCATTTATTGTTGAAATTTGGCAACAAGAATATTCCAATTTTATTTTTTTCCTTGAATTAAAATTGAGAATTAAAATTTGAATTTAGTCTCACTAGCTACTTGGAAAATAATTAATTAATTCATGTTGAGTTAATTAGTTGGAGAAATTCAAGCTAGAAGTCTTTGTGAAGTCATGCAACAATTATTCCTTTGATTATGGAGATCATCCCTTAATTAAGCAGGTAAGGATGAGTTGTATTTGACCTGTAATTAGTTAGCTGAGTTAACTGAGTTAAGTCCAGTTAAATTAGTTCCAAATAGTTTGAGGAACTAATTGTGAGTTCAGTGAGTTAATGCATGCATGCATGAAACTAGTGTACTCCAGATAACTGAATATTCCCTCATAAATAACTCATGCATGTCAATTCAGACAAAGACATAGGTGAGATTAAAGGCAGGGACATTCTAGTATTAGTTGCAAGAATTTTCGTATAAGAAAATCTCTTGCATGTAGAAGGAATTCATTCCTTGAGATTTGTGTAGTTTTACAGTGTGTTGGAGCAGTGTGTGGGACAGTGTCACACAAGGTTAGAGCAGGAACACCAGGGAAAACTGCGCAAGGAAATAGGAGGCTTGGAGGGCAAAGTGAAAGGCATATGAGTTGTCTATTCTGTCTATAAGCAGTAGTGAGGGATTCTACTAAGAGCTGGATCGTTGTGAGAGCTAAAGTTGTGTGTAATCCTAAGATATTTCCACTTGTATGATAATATAGATAGCAGGATTTTTAGTTGAGGTTTTCTCCAGAGTATTCTTTTGTGTTTCATATGTATTGATTCCTCTTCTCTATTATATGTGTTCTGTTTGATCTTTTCTCAAATCGATTAAGCTTCCACAAGTTTGATTGTAGAAGTAGATTAAGTATTTTGCTTTAGTATATTGCATTATCAGGTTAATCTACAGTGAGAATTTCTACATGGTATCAAAACTGCGAACAGTATACTGAAGAAGGGAAATTCGATGTTTGAAGTTCTTGGTTGGAGGAGTAAAATTGAATTCTTATCATACTTCTAAGTTCACCAATGGAATTCAATGGCTTGAGACTCGAGTATGCTCTCAATGGCAGCTCGAATTACATAGCATGGAAGGATCACATGGAATTGGTATTAGAAGACAATGGTTTGAAGGATTTCATTGATCAAGAAATCCCCAAGCCAGCTGCAGCTAATGCACAAGAATTGGTTGAATGGAAGAAGTGTGTGGCGAAGGCGAGGCAGATTCTTCTGGAGGGAGTTTGAGACCATATTGTCTCAAGTATCCATGGGAAGGAGACTTCATTCTCAATGTGGAAGACATTGAAGGACCTCTATCAGGACAACAAAGACTAGATGAAACTGGCGCTGAAGGACAAGCTTCAGAAAATCAAGATGGAAAAGGGCGATACTATTTCTACATATTTCAACAAGCTCACCACCTGCAGAGATGAGCTTGGTAGTGTAGGAATAACTACAACCGATGATGATATGGTGATTCTTGCTCTCCTCGATCTTCTAAAGAGTGGGCATAGCTACGAGGACTCTATGAATGGAAGAGGGTAACCTCCAGATTGGGAATGACTATGGTTAGATCTGATGGAGGAGGAGATTAGGAGGAGAACCAGAGATGGTTCTTCATCTAAGCATGATGATGAAGCAAATCTAGCCTTAGCAAGTAAGGCAAGGAAAGAGAAAGGGAAGGGTTCCCATTCCAAATTGAATTCTTCTCATGGTGGGAAGAAGATTGAAAAATCTAAAGTGATATGCTTTAATTGTCATGAGATGGACCATAATGCAACTAATTGTCCATTAAATAAATCCAAGAAGGGATCCTCGAAAGGATGAAAAGGTGAGACATTAGCCTCTTAGTTCGAATTGGATTTTACCTTCATCACGTGTATGGTTTCATTGATGGTGGGTTTTATTTGGTATCTTGACAGTGGAGCCTCATTCCACATGTGTGACGATAAAATTTTGTTCAATACCTTGGAGGAGAAGGACCTCAAGATGTGCATATATATGGGTGACGACGGGAAGTACAATGTTTGAATAGTGGGAACGGTTACTTTTCAGAGGGAACATGGAGCTCCTCTCACCTTGACAGATGTGAAGTATGTGCCTGAACTAATGTAGAACTTGGTATCATTCACGATGTTGGAAGACAAAGGCTACGATGTTGTCTTCAGTAAATGAAAGGTGTTCGTAAGAAAATAGTGACACGTCAGACCAAGAGGATTGGGATTCAACTGAAGAATCTCTACAAACTAGAGGTAGATGAATGTGTTGCATTGAGTTTGAAATTAGAATTGGTGCAAAGCCAAGACATTGGTGAGTTATGGCATAGAGGGTTGTGACACTTGCATCATGGGGCCTTGAAGATAATGCAACAGATCTCTACCGGACTTCCCAAAGGTAAATTTGAGCAAATGGATACATGCAAAGGTTGTACCTTGGCAAAGTATGCCAAGTCTTCCTTTCATCATTGAGACAGTCAAGCTGAGGTGATCTAAGAGCGAGTTTATACTGATGTGTGTGGACCATTGTCGACAGAATCCACCATGAAGAAAAGGTATTATGTGATTTTCATTGATGATTTTTCTCCTAAATGGTAGATTTATTTCGTGTAGAAGAAGGATCAAACCTTCTCAAAGTTTTGTGAGTTCAAATCTTTGGTTAAGAAAGAATCAGGGAAGAAGATTAAGGCCTTGAGAAGCAACAATGGTAGAGAGTATGTCTCTCAAGATTTTAACGACTTCTATGCAGCGGAAGGAATTAAATGGGAATCGATGACACCTCATAACCCACATGAGAATGGTGTGGCTGAGAGGAAGAACAAAACGATTATCGGGGTAGCTTGGGCAATGCTGCATGACCAAGGCCTACCACTTCATTTGTGGGCTAAGGCATGCAACACAATGTCTATTTGCATAATAGAAGCCCACATCACATACTTGGGATGAAGACACCAGAAGAAGCTTTGTTTGTGAAGAAACCAGATGTGGGTCACTTCAATACCTTTGGCTCATTGACATTTTGCCATGTGACCAAGGATGCGCGAAAGAAACTTGAGCCGATAGAAAATTTGGGGATGCTTGTGGGGTACACTGATACACCTCATAACTATTGGGTGTACTTGCCTACCAATCAGAGGATAATGGTATGAAGAGATCTAAAGTTTGATGAGCAGAAGGCCATGCGAGTTTCCCTTGAGAGGGAGCTCCAACTAGAGGCTGTGGAGGAACTTTTGGTTCCTAAGGAGGAGGAGCCTCAGATTGATGCGGAGTAGCCACATATAGATGTTCTAGGAGTGTAGGCATCCACTCATGCAAAGTCTTCTAGAGATGGTTAGAATCGCATAAGAGAAGCTGACACATTATTGTGAGATGTGAGAGAGAATGTGGGAGAACCATCTTCTCAATGCAGACAGAGGAGGTCACCTAATAGGTACACTGGATACATGGCCCTTGTTGGGGAATGTATTGAGACTAAGCCATCTTCCTTTGAGGAATCAGTGCAGCAGCCGATTTGGGTTAATGCTATGGTCGAGGAGTATGACTCCATAGTTCGGAATAGTGTTTGGGATGTGGTTCCAAGACCGGAAAAAAAGTAAGTTGTGAGTTCTCATTGGATTTACAAGGTAAAGCAAGTTGCTGATGGGAGTGTGGAGAAACATAAGGCAATATTTGTTGCTCGTGGTTTCTCACAGGTCGAGGGGATCGCCTATGATGAGAATTTTGCTCCCGTAGCAAGGTACTCATATATGAGATCGATTTTGGCAGTATTAGCACAGACGGTTGGAAGATCCATCAGAAGGATGTGGAGGCTGCATTCCTCAATGGAAAGATTGAGGAAGAGGTGTACACAGAGTAGCCGAAAGGTTTTTAGACCTTTGATCTTGAGTCGCATGTGTGCTGACTCAAGAGACCTTTGTAAGGGCTTAAGAAAGCACCTCATGCTTGGTACACTAGGATCGACAACTACCTTGCTCAGTTGGGCTTCAAAAAGAGTGAAGCGGATGTGAACCTGTACCACATCATGGTGGAAGGTAACCATTTGATCATTTTTCTTTATGTTGATGATATCATATTGACAGGTGATGATCAGTTGATCATGTCTTGCAGGGAGGACCTTGCAAGAGAATTCGAGATGAAAGACATGGGTCTCATGCACTACTTCTTTAGCATGGAAGTGTGGCAGAAGGATGGGGAGTTGTTTGTGTCTCAGGCAAAGTATGCCAATGCGATACTCAAGAGATTCCACATAGAGAAGTCAAGGCCCATGTAGACTCCTCTAGTAGGTAACTAGAGGAAGGAGGATGTTACTTCAAGAGAAGTAATAGAAGCTACTTTGTACAGGCATCTTATGAGTTCGCTGATGTACTTAGTGAACACACGATCAGATTTGCGGTATGCGGTGAACCAACTGAGTCAAGCGATGGTTCAGCCTACCAATATATTTTGGAAGGTGGCTAAGCATGTTTTGAGATACCTCAAAGGCACATCTCAGTATGGATTACGGTACAGGCAGACAGTGGATGTGAAGCTACAGGGCTTGACTGATGCAGATTGGGCAGGGAGTCCACCAGCTCAGAAGAGCACATCAGGAGGAATTTTCAACATTGGGTCAATTGCGGTTCCTTGGTACAACAGGAAATAGAGGCAAGTTGCGCTCAGCTCGATAGAGGCTGAATGCATGGTTGCAAGTCAGGCAACATATGAGGCCATCTGGATGTGGAAAATTCTAGTTGGTTTGTTTGATCAGAGTTATATCAAACTCTCTGAGAATCCAATATTTCATGAGAGGTCCAAGCATATCAACATTCGGTATCATCCTCTCACGGACTATGTGGCAAGGAGGATCATTTTGTTGCAATATATTTCGACCAAGGAGCAAGATGCTGACATTTTGACTAAGTCATTGTCAAAGTGTAAATTCGAGTTCTATAGAGACAGGATCGGGGTGCAAGATAATACATTTCTTGTTGAGAGGGAGTGTTGAAATGTGGCAAAAAGAATATTCCAATTTTAATTTATCTTTGAATTAAAAATCGAATTTAGTCTCATCAGTTGCTTGGAAAATAATTAATTAATTCATCCTGAGGTAATTAGTTGGAGAAATTCAAGCTAGAAGTCTTTGTGAAGTCATGCAACAATTATTCATTTGATTGAGGAGATTATCCCTTAATTAAGGAGATAAGGATGAGTTTTATTTGAGTTGTAATTAATTAGCTTAGTTAGCCGAGTTAAGCCAGTTAAATTAGTTCGAAACAATTTGAGGAATTAATTGTGAGTTCAATCAGTTAATGCATGCATGCATGAAACTAGTGTACTCCAGATAACTGAATATTCTCTCATAAATAACTCATGCATCTCACTTCAGACAGAGACCCAATTGAGATTAAAGGCAGGGACAATGTACTATAAGTTGCAATAATTTTCTTATAAGAAAATATCTTGCATGCAGAAGCAATTCATTCCTTGAGATTTGCATAGTTTTACAGTGTGTTGGAGTAGTGTGTGAGATCAGTGTCACACAAGTTTACAGTAGGAACACCAAGGAAATCTGCGTAAGGAAATAGGAGGCTTGGAGGGTAGAGGAAAGGCATATGAGCTGTCTATTCTGTCTATGAGTAGCAGTGAGGGATTGTACTGACAACTGGATAGTTGTGAGAGCTAAAGGTGTGTGTAATCCTAAGATATTTCCACTTGTATGATAATACAAATAGTGAGGTTTTTAGCTGAGGCTTTCCCCAGAGTATTCTTTTGTGTTTCATTTGTATTGATTATTCTTCTCTGTTATATATGTTCTATTTGATCTTTCTTGAATCGCTTAAGCTTCCGCAAGTTTGATTGTACAAGTAAATTAAGTATTTTTCTTTAGTATATTGCATTATTAGGTTAATCTACAGTGATAATTTCTACATTTACGATGAATCTCTACTACCTATAAGACAATCCATGTATGTTATTTTTTTGCTTCCCTCTACAATGATTACACTCATTATCTTCCATTATGTAGAAAGAGCCAACTATATTTATCAAAGTTTGTGAGTACCAAACGATGTGTAAAGATACAAATATTCATGTCAATGTCATGAGGGTTAGCTTTGCTACACTTGATTATAATAGCCATCCCCTTTTATAAGTGAGGACCCAAAATTTGGTGACAACCACAAGTACATCAATTTCGACAAAATAGTCTACACTATGCCAAAATAAAAAAATAAAAATAGAAAATATGGATGTGTTAGTGGGGAAAGGTATCCAACAAAAAATAGTAGTATTCTATCCCAAAGGAGAGACCTAATTAGTCTCTTCTTTCCTTGGCATGGAAAAATCTTCTTAATTAATGGCATGTAAGCATTTTATATGACTTTAGATTCATGACATTTGTTTCTTACTAATTTCATAATATTTATAGAATGAAAGTAAGAAATTATCATAGAATAATGTTTGAAATAAATAAGAAAAACTTCACAATTAACCAAACCAGGCATATGTATGTCATTCGCACTTTGAGACAAAGGTAGTAGTTTCTCCTAGATGCAAAAACAATTTTTGGAAGCCATGTCTAATTTCTTCGTATACATAACATACATATTCACAATCATGTTCTCAAATGGGGGAAATCCTTACTTCAATAAGGAGGATAGGATAGGGAATATTTATTTTAATCCTTTTACTATAGGTTATATACCCTCTTTAGATATTTACTATCTTCCTCCATGACTCTCTCGAGATACTGCAACCCCAAAATTAACATCCATATAAAATAATAGGACTGAGGAGAGCCTAAAAATGAGTTTTTTTTTATCCCATATCCAAATATTTGCTAACTTACGATTATTTTCAAGCCCACAATAATATTTTAACCCTCAATTTATCCTTCTCACAATGTTATTATTTCAATTGAGCTTGTGATGGATATCAATTATAATATATTTATATGAAGTAAATTCCTCTAGGTAGTTCTTCTCATATATGTAAGTATCAAGTGGGATCTTTTTGTATTGAATTAACATGACTTTATCTTTCTCATTATTAATCATCATACCCATATTGGGGAAAAAATATTGGAAGATTATTAGACTCTTGCTAAGGCAATGGCCCTTTCCTAAGAGAACAATATTATCAATACAAAGGAGAAGTGTTATGATTATATAGGTGATTGTCCAACATGACCTGCATCTTCTAAAAACACTTCTAACATATCAATGTGTATATACAAAATGGTAGGTGATAAGGAAGACACTTGCTTAATTTTGTTATTGCATTTAATTTCATCTCACCAACCCTCAATGATCTTAAACATGGCAATGAAATCCTCTCATGGAAGTGTGCTCCTCAACATGAGAGGAACCATTATCTCATTCAACCTCTAACATAAATTTTGTATTAGGAACTATGTCAAAACATTTCCTAAAGTCAAGGAAACAAAATAAAGTATCTGTTTTATTATTCTGACATTCGTTTGCAATGAGATTGAGAATAACAAGGTCATCAACAATTGAATTATATCTCCTAAATTCATCCTATATTTTATCTCTATTACCATATTTTTATATCCATGAGTTAATATTCATTTCCAAAATGATTCGACACATCTTAGTTAAACTGCATAAAATAACAATGATCCTATAATTAGCGGGAATTCTTTATCCCCACTTTTAATGCTAGTTATAATGAGGCTCTATTTCACTGCTAAATCGAAAACCTCATGTATGTTAGGGATGAGGCTAGACCCTCCCATTTTAAAAAATTTAGCTTGGTAGACGTCAATATCCTCATATTTCCCATTTGTGAGCTCCTTAACGCCAACATCTTCCATAGAAAAGGTATAATCCTATATATGTAATTTAAAATAGTTTCCATGTCATTAGTGGACTAATAAATGTTTTTAAGGAAGTAATTGTAATTTATGAAAGGATTTAGATGATTTTATTTATTTTTATGGATTAAAAATCTTCTCTAAACTTTCTAGGATTAGATTTAGATAGGTGCAACAAATTCTCTTACCTTTTTTTATATATCACCTTCTATTCCTTTTAATAAGATATTTTTACATATTTGTTTTCTTAGGATTTAAAAAATCATAAAAATTATCCCTAATCGCTTTTCTAGCAATTTTAGAATCCTTGTCATGTCAAGGGTTAGTAGTTCTATTATTTTTTTATAAGACACCTCAATAAAGAACCTACTAATGGAAGGAGAGAGGGTTATAGTAAAATTATGATAGGATTTCTTGATGTTATCCTTATAAATGAAGAGTTTTAAATCCCTATTTAAATACTTTAAGAAGAGTTCCATTTTACTTTTGTAAAAACGCAATTGACATTGATTCTCACAATTATCTTGCATGTGTATTCTATTCATGGAAATGTTTAGAATTAAGGTTAAATGTCAACGATCAATGATAAATACATTTCCATTTAGGATGTCAAAATTTACATTTTGGTTGGAAACAAGAATATTAGGTACCACATAATGCATGACACTACTACCAATTCCATAAGTAGCAATCATCTCATTGGATTTTTTCCACATGAGTTTTCCATTGCACATTATATGATCTTGAGAACTATAAATATTGACTAACCCAGTAGAAAGTTAATGCTTCATCGAGTCTTCGAAATTTATTTTGTAAATAGTATCTAAAATTTGGTCATTATCTAGCGAAGGAGTATTATGGTTAGAATTTGTTAGCATTGTGTTATTTCCTTTGGTTGTATGAAGGAAACCTAGAGGTAACGACAAACCACTTGCGGAATTGGAAACTAGCCCTTCCAACCCCAGAGAGGGCTCTCTCTTTTAAATCAAGCACTAAAGATTGGTTTAAATGAAGAAGAGTCCCTATGGCTTTGGAAAATAACAAATTTTATAGGTGTGATCACCTGGTAGAGATAAATCCATTGGGCATGTAGTTAGTAATGAGATAAATGATGTGGTGGATGTTTGGTGAATTGCGAAAGGTTGTTCATAGGTAAGATAGAAACACTTCCTTATTGAAATTAATAGTTGCAGATATGAGAAGAATAAAGAAAGTAGATAACCATCTCGAGGCGTCAAACAATGGATGAATATGAAAATGTTTATGGTAGAAAAAACATATGGAATGTCTAAGTCATAAAGCACCATTAAATAGATGAATTCTGAAATAAGTTTTTCATTTAAATATCATAGGAATAAATATAACACACACAAAATAGGAAACCATAACATAAGAGAGATAAATCACATGAATTTCTAAAGAGATTTAACTAGGTAATTATGATCCACCAATTTCATTAAAACTTAGAAAAAATTACAATATTCATAATGTTCTTTCCTCTCTAATCTAACTAGCCAGAACCATTTCCCATCTCTTTACATGATTATATACAAATATGAATTTGAATTACCACTCTTGGTGGTCCAATTCACTTCATAAAATTTGAATGGTCTAGATGCAATGCATCTTTACTTGCTATGTAGAAAAAACAAAAACTATTATATGAAGGCTAATACACTCTAGAAACATCAACCAAGTAGGAAATTATTCACAAATGACTTTGAACTTAAAACTACATGACTTTAAAGTTATCTATAGGCTGATGCAATAACTATAATGACTTCTAGAAGTACCCAAATTCGAATTTTTGCAAAATAACATTGACTCATATGTTTGCACAAGAGTTTTGAAGCAGAGGTGTTATCACCAAAAATTGATCATGTAGCCATAACTTACTACATGGATCGAGGTACACCATCTAGGGCAAATTTACCATAGTAAATTGCTTTCCCTATAAGAAATTACTTAATAAACCACATTTGTTTAGCTATTTCTTGTTAAACACATGGAGAATAATTAAATAAATCATTATTTATTTAATTATATTCCAAGAATAACTAATTAAAGCATTGTTTAACTAATATTCCTTGTCATATTTGACGGAGTCATGAGAAATAAATAGGTAAATCATTATTTTTCTTATTTTTCTCTACGAATAATTAATTAATCATTATTTAATTATTATTCCTTGTCAAGCTTGACTAAATCCTAGGAATACTTAAATAAATCATTATTTTTTTATTATTCCTTAACCACATTCCTTGAGATGATAAATAAGTCATTTATTTACTTATTATTTCTAAATAAAAGTATTTAACCAATATAAATACTTTTTCCCTCCAACCAAATATAATAAAATATTTCAAGTGGTTCTAGAATTTGGTTTATAATATTTTATTATTTTCCATTATTCGAGAATAACCTAATATTTTGTTACAAATTCGAGGTTTTTAGATCCATTCTTCACTTTTGATAATTTTCATTATTGCACTCACTATTTGTAGCTCTGATTATTATCATTGTCGCTCACCATTTTCCTTTTTCTTTTGAGTTCACATTGAGCCCAAACATTATGTTTCCTCGGTTTACACATTGTAGAGAAGAGAGAGACTCTACAAAACTGAAGACATTGAGGATAGCCAAGAACCCATCCCACAAAGTGGACTGGTAACATTCTTTGTTCCCTTCAGATGTGTCATGTAATAAAAGATATTCTTTGCATCTGGTTTCCATCGGATGATTGGAGTTATTTGTGCTTATTTTCTTATTCCATTTTGTTTTTTAACTATTTATGTTGCATAGATCAGGACTTTGGCAGGTTTTGTTTCTATGATTCGCTACAAATCAACATTGTTTAACAACCATTTTTCCTGTTAAGGTTTTTTTCATCCACAGTCTAAAGTGGTTTCTTTTCGTACACCTTCGAGAAAGACTCTACAAAACAAGAGGGCACCGAATTTATGCAGAAATAGGGTTCAATGACTAGCTCATATATCCTAACTCAAGATAGTTGTTTCAAAACTGAGAGAATTTTTTTGACATGAGAGTGTCCTTGAGATAAACCTCTCTCAGTTTTCAAACATGCCTCTGAACATCCTCATAATATGAACGCAAACATCATAACTATGGCAGGAAATGCCAAAGCCTCAAAAATAGACTGTAAATATGCATTTGACTCTTCCAATATATGACACCTGTGTAAAAACTGAAGGAGGTTTTTCTTATTTGGTTCATGCATGATAAAAACCTATTTCTTTTTGTAAAATTAAGCTCCATGTTTTCGGAAACATATTTTGAAAATGATGACAAAAACAATCAATTTCATAACAAATTTATAACAAGACCAAGATCCCTCCATGCTCTGTATGTTTGCACATATCCTATGGAAAAATCGATCAAATGGGTAGGCTTGAAATGTCTGTGTGATAGTTAATTACTCTTGAAGTATTTTTTCCAATGCATTTAGACCTCCTAGATGAATAGTAAGAGGGAAACACACTTCCATTCCTAGATTATAGGATCCTAACATAAGGATTGTTAACAAAATAAGCTTTACTAGTTGAGGTTTTAACATTAAATTATCCTGACAAGAGGAAAATATCTTCATTCCTTAGTCTAGAAATATCTTTCTTGAATATATTAAATGAGAAATTTTTCTCTAGATCACTTTTCATTTAAAAGATAGAGTTGATAGGTGTGAAATAAAAAGTCTAATACTTCAATCCAAATGTCCTAATCGGTAGTATCTATTGAATATTTTGAGTATGAGGATATTATATATAATATACTATATATATATATATATATATATATATATATATATATATATATATATATAACAAGACATTACTCAATTCCTTTGCATGTCGATTTATTATTACACATTGATCATAAAAGATTCCATATATGTGAGGGACCTTATAGTCATCACGTTCCCAATTTTTCACTAAAAAAATAATATCAATTTCACTTGGGATCCAACTTTACGTAACAAATATAAATCATGGAAAGAGATGGAAGCTCTAAAAAGTTGTCCAATGTATTCCAAATTCCTATTTATTACTCTCATTTTGGTTTCTATCATTACTAATATCTTTCTTATTTCTAATGGTTGTCAGTTTTCCTTCCTTTTTGGATTTGTTTACCTTTTGGACATCCTCCCTTAATTTAGCTTAGTTTATTGGAATGCGGTCCTAATTTATAAAGGTTCATGTCCCTTTTAAGCTTTAATATTTACTATCTCAAATTTATGGTCGCTAAAACTTACAATAACAAGGCCCACTCTATCTTTATGCTCAAGCATCTTTCCAAGTCTTCTTACTTCTATAAGGTGAGTTGTTTCAATTTGCGACTTATTTTTTAGTTGTATATTTACTATTAATGGTGTGTCTTCATGTTCTTGTTCTTGTACATGAACAATTATAAGATTCAAAGATATTTTGTTATGCTCATGATCCATCTCAATCAACTTATCCAATATCTCTTTCATGGGTTTTATTTCTAATTTATTTCGCATAATGCTTAAGTGTAAGTAGTTATTCATCTTTTCTATTAACTCTTCAATATAATGTGTTGAGGTGCATTTTTTTCAATCTTAAAGAGTGTCTAATTTTACATTTCTTGTAGCCTATCATTTACTTTGTCCAAATGAATTTCATACCCTAATATTTTATTCTCTCACAATTTGAACTTGTTATTGAGAATTGTGTCTAATTGTGTTGTATGTTCCACTTATCTTTCTTCCCTCCTTTTTTCCACTGAATCAATATGATCATAAAGATTTATTAGGCTCACTTTGTTTAACCTCCCCTTTCTACTTGGACATCTTGGAATATGTGTTGAAGTGCTTATAATATATAAATAATTTAATAAAATAAAATAAGAGGAACTTATGCACTTACATTACAAGTGGTTTAGTGTGATTGTCATGTAGTATATGTCCATAGAGTTCTTGAAAGTATATTGTTATAAAGTTATGGCTGGTGTAATTGTAGATCATAGAGTATATAATTGACTAGATAAATGTTCTCAGTACTTTAAATATCCACTATATATAAAGTTTAATCACATAGATATTCCTTGTAGGATCCATGAATAAATGAAAATACCCATCACACATATTAATTTCCATAGATATATAATGACATGTATGTCTATAGAAATCTACACAACTATTCATTATAGATACAATTAATCCATTATTGGATGAATTCTTAGAAAAATAATTGCAATGATTCACTACACATATATATTGGTGCATGAGCATAAACCCAAATCAACTATATGTTTCCTAAGCATTAGAGGTATTGTAATTTATTAGTGGGAGTGGATTTACTCAATTAAAAATTCTATAAATTTGAATAATGAATTTCTCATGTAAATATAAGTGTCCTAGTTGTAGCAAAAATATAGGTTTGTTATGAAAGATAGCTTTCTTAGCCATGTGGCACATTATAATAGAGACAAGTAATTAGGCTGAATTGTTATGTAATTTATAGAGATGAGGACATATGCATAACTATGAGGGGGATGTTAGTTATAGACTCCATGATGAGCCCTTTTGCATGTTTAAACCCTAGTTGCATGTTCTCTGGGTGGGAGGTTTTATTTGAAGTTCTAGTAGAAAACTAGGGTGGTTCGTTCTATGCGTGGTTTTTGCTTCAGACCTTGCTCCTTGGGTTAACCTACAATAGACCACGGAGCCCCAAATAGAACTTAGGTATTAGATTAGGCCTTTCCTATGATCATATTGTTCATAGGTATTTTTTCATTAAGTGGGGCTCCCATGACACTATATTCCACTTCAAACTCCCCTGTTAACTCACCATACACTAAGAGGACACCTAAGTGAACCTAGGTTGCTGATCTAACCACAAATAAGTGTTGGGAGCTTAATAATACTAAGAGATGGGGTGAATCAATATTATACTAATGGATCACCAATTAATACTATTGTCCTTTCTTACAACTTACCAAATCATAAATTCATTGCCAACATAATATAATCAACACATAACATATAAATAGTAGATTTAAACACAAGTATGATTAATTCGTAAGAGCATCAATACACATGAACAAATAAACAATGAGAGAAAACATCATCAAACAAAAGGGGACATTGAATATTAGGTGGAAACCCTTCTAGGAAAAAAATTGTTGTTCTTTGTTCTCTTTATATTGTTTATTATTCAAAATCTTCATGACACCATATTCTCATCACCACTAGTATGCAAGCTCTGACCTGTAATGTATCTGAGCAACCATTCTCTCCAAGACAATACCTAATGGAAGCCACTACATCTAGAACTATATACATACCCCAACTTTCTAGAGGCTTCAACCTCCAAAACGTTTCTTGCGCCACCACTTGAAGGAATCCACCAAACATTAAATCGGAAAGTCACAATTTCCCATGGAAGGCCCAAACCTTTAAGACCTTGTGGACTTGTTGGGTACTAGTAGAAAACTAGAGGGTTGTGCACCTCCCAATCTAAGACATTTTGTAGCATGATGTCCTTCTATGTAGCAACCAACATATTTTGTAGTATTCATATCCTTTAACCTTTCAGTCAAAATGGTAATTTGATTTTGTAGATCATTCAAAGTAGGATTAGTGGAAGTAGAAATTTGGTTTAACTTGACCATGATATCCCACCATAAGTTCAATATTCATTTCTTTTTATAACACTTCTCGTAAGGAATTGATATTTAGTTGTGTCAAAGGTATCATTGTGAAAGGAAATAAAGCTTGAATAAACCATCCTTTTTTATAATCTAGATTAATGGTACCATTTATTTTCCCTAGAGCATCCATAATCCTCTGCATATACCACTGCATAGTCTCTCCTTAGTTGTGTTTGATATCGCACAAATCAAACATACCTTGTTTCTTTGTTTGAGCTACATTTAACACCTTAATAAGCACTTCCCTTAGCGTATCCACACTCAAATTTTGAATATTTGGTCTAACATTTGCGTGCCATTTAAAGGCTCTTCCACTTAATGTATTTTGAAACTCAGGTAACTAAGTTTCATCTGGAGTCCCTCTAGATGTCCTAATAGCCTTAGATAAATACCAATGTTTCTCTACATGCTGATCACCTTTCCCATAATACTCAAGTTACCAAGTGGAGGAACCAACTACTTTTCCTACCATTGGAATAGAGTTATAATAAACTAAAACAAATCCTTGCATACAAGGTTAAGAAACATTTCCTAAATTTTGTTGACTACTGCTAGAAGAACTACTACTTGTATCTAACTTGCGAAACTTCAAAGTTTTAATGAGCTTGGGAAGAAACCTTATCAAATTATGATGGAGCATTAGGGGAAAGGATGGAGGAGAATTTTCCATGTTTCTACCTTGCAAAATATTATCTTTGGGGGAAGGATTATCCTTATAGAAAAAAATTTGCATCATAAAATGAGTCTCTTCATCTACAGTGGTAATGGAATCAATCACCCTAACCTTCCAGTCTAGATTCTGGGTTTCACCTGATTCCTGGTGGTCATCATCTTAGGGACTCCAATATCCATCTTCACCTCGTATAGCTTCCCTTCCTTTGCTAGAGCTCTCATCTCCTCTCAATCCTCCCATTCATAACTCTAGGTTGGTGAACACTTCTCCTATATGGTTAAACCTTCTCTATCGCCTCTGAATCTCTCAAATATTCCTTTCTCTCGAGTCCTCAAATACACATCCCCTTCTCGTTTTCATAAAGTATATTACATTCCACCTCTCTTCCCTATCCATCACAACTCTCTCTTAGCTTCTGTAATAGGCCAAAGACCCCCCTAAGCCCCCCCTCACCCCCACAATACAAGGGTTTAAGCTACCATATTAGGTGGACGAAATGGTAGTAATCTTTCTTCTACTAGTAAGACCTTAATCCAAAAAGGGATTTCCTTTTAAAATAATCCTCTTAACCCATACTTGAAAACCATTTGTGCTTTTGAAAAGGACATGTGGTTCTCTGGGGAAAACTCAATAATGTATCCCTCCAAGGTAGCTTGCACATACAAAATGACAACTCTAGTAAGAGCATGATCCGAGTGATGTAATGTGGCTAGATATGCTATATTCCAATTTATATAAAGCCAAAAAACACTTTAATCTCTTAGGTAATCTCACAACCCTCTTGTCCATTGGTACAAATTCTCAAGGTACTCAACCAAAAATATATCGTATTGGTCACAAGCATGTTCAACAAAAAGGATCCCATCACAGACCTATTACATATTCTTTTGCCATAATTGTTATTGTTGAAGAATGAAAGAATCACAGTTTTCTTCCCACCATTCATGAATACTCCTATTCATATTAGAAAACCCAACTAATTTTTGGGTCCTCTTAGTGGAACCATTTGTTGGTGAAAAGTTACAATAGTCACAAGGCTTCTACTTCCAGGGGGAACAAAGGTTTCCATTGTAGTATACCTTTGCATCAACATTTTTGAGCTTGCAAAAGGGATTTAAGTCTCACCATGGAGCCCTAAATAGAACATAGGTAGTAGAATAGGAATTTCCTATGATCATGTTGTTGATAGGTATTTTTTCATTAAGCAGGGCTCCCATGACCATAGATTTGACTTCAAACCCCTCTGTTAACTCACGATAGACTAAGAGGATGCCTAAGTGAACCTAGGTCATTGATCTAACCACACATATCTGTTGGGAGCTTAATAATACTGAGAGGTGGGGTGAATCAATATTGTATTAATGGATCACCAATTAACACATTTTCCCTTTTCTTACAACTTACTGAATCATAAATTCTTTACCAACATAATATAATCAACACATAGCATTTAAATAGTAGATTTAAACACAAGTATGATTAATTCCTAAGAGCATCAATACACATTAACAAATGAACAATGAGAGAAAACATCATCAAACAAAAGGGGACATTGAATATTAGATGGAAACCCTTCTAGGAGAAAAAGCATTGTACTTTGTTCTCTTTATATTGTTTACTATTCAAAATATCGTGACACCATATGTTCGTCACCACCAGTATGCAAGCTCTACCTTCTAAGTATCCAACAATCCATTCTCTCCAAGACACTACCTAATGGAAACCACTACTTCTAGAACTATATATAGGTCCCAACTTTCTAGAGGTTCCAACCTCCAAAACGTTTCTTGGGCTACCACCTGAAGGAAGCCACCAAACATTAAATCAAAAAGTCACCATTCCCATTGGAAGGCCCAAACCTTAAGCCCTTGTGTACTTGTTGGTTCCTAGTAGAAAAATAGAGGGTTGTGCGCCTCACAATCTCAAACATTTGGTAACGTGATGTCCTTCTATATAGCAACCAACATATTTCGTAGTATTCACCTCCTTTAAACTTTCTGTCAGAATGGTAATTTGATTTTGTAGATCATTCAAAGTAAGATCAGTCAAAGTAAAAGTTGGTTTAAGGTGAGTAGGATATCCCACCATAATGTCAATATTTATTTGATTTTCTAACACTTCTCGTAAGGAATTGATATTTGGTTGTGTCAAAGGTATCATTCTGAAAGAAAATAAAGCTTGAATAAACCATCCTTTTTTACAATCTAGATTAATGGTACCAGTTATTTTCTGCAGAACATCCGTAATCCTCTGCGTACACACTCGTGTAGTCTCTTCTTATTTGCGTTCGATATTGCACAACTCAAAGATACCTTGTTGCTCTATTTGAGGCAATTTTAACACCTTAATAAGCTCTTCCCTTAGTGTATCCACACTCAAATTTTGAATATTTGTTGTAACATTCGTATACCATTTAGAGGCTCTTCCCTTTAACATAGTTTGAAACTCAAGTAACTTAGTTTCATCTGGACTCCCTTTAGACCTCCTAATGGCCTCAGATAAATACCAATGTTGCTCTACTTGTTGATCACCTTGCCCATAATACTGAATATACCAAGTGAAGGAACCCACTACTTTTCCAACCATTGGAATAGAGTTATAATAAACTAAAACAAATCCTGTCAGTAGAGGTTAAGAAATATTTCCTAAATTTTGCTGACTAGTACTAGAAGAGCTACTACTTGTATCTATGTTTCAAAACTTCAAAGTTTTAATGAGCTTGGGAAGAAACCTTATCAAGTTATGATAGAGCACTAGGAGAAGGTATGGAGGAGAATTTTCCATGTTTCTACCTTGTGAAATATTATCTTTGGGGGAAGGATTATCCATGTGTAAAAACATGTGCATCATAAAATGAGTCTCTTCATCTACAGGGGTAGTGGAATCAGTCACCCTAACCTTCAATTCTGGATTCTGGGTTTCACTTAATTCCTAGTGGTCATCATCTTAGGGGCTCCAAAATCCATCTTCACCTCCTCTAGCTTCCCTTCCTTTGATAAATATCTCATCTCCTCTCAATCCTCCCATTCATAACTCTGGGTTGGCCAACGCTTCTCCTATATGGTTCAAACCTCTTCGTCTCCTCTGAATCTCTCAAATCTTCCTTTATCTCGAATCCTCAAATATACACCCCCTTCTCATTTTCATAAAATATATTGCCTTCCACCTCTCTTCCCTATCCATCACAACTCCTTCTTAGCTTCCATAATAAGTGAAAGACTTCCTCAAGCCCCCTTCCCCCCCGGCCCTGTGCCCCACTAGTGCAAGGGTTTAAACTACCATATTAGGTGGAGGTAATTGTAGTAATCTTTCTTCTACTAGTTAGACCTTAATTCAAAAATGGATTTCTTTTAAAAATAATCCTCTTAACGCAAACCTGAAAACCATTTCTTCTTTCGAAATGGATAAGTGGTTCTCTGGGGAAAACTCAATAATGTATCCATCCAAGGTAGCTTGCACATAGAAAATGACAACTCGAGTAAGCTCATGATCCAAGTGATGTAATCTTTCTAGATCTACTCCATTCCAATTTATATAAAGCAAAAAAACACTTTAATCTCTTAGGGAATCTCACAACCCTCTTGTCCATTGATACAAATTCACAAGGTAATCAAACCAAAATATATCGTATTGGTCACAAGCAAGTTCAACAAAAAGGATCTCATCATAGACCTATTACATACTCTTTTTCCATAATTGTTGTTGTTGCAGAGTGAAATAATCACACTTTTCTTCCCACCATTGATGAATACTCCTATTCATATCAGAAACCCCTACTAATTTTTGGGTTCTCGTAATGGAACCATTTGTTGGTGAAAGGTTACAACGATGACTAGGCTTCTAATTCTCGGGGGAAATAAAGGTTTTGGTTGTAGTATACCTTTGCATCAACATTTCTGAGATTCCAAAAGGGATTTAAGTCTCAGCCAAAGTGTCACCAAGATTTAAGAGGATTATTGGGATTTTATAAGGGGAGAAGGGACATTCACCAATTAGTTATAGAAACAACCATTAAAGTGTTACAGATTAGATTTTTAATAAATAGACATGAAAGAAAGTAACAAATATAGTAAGAATAAAATTTTAATTTTAAAAGTTTAAAAATGGACTCATAAACGCCCATACACGTGAACATAACACAATAAATCTCCCTTCGAATAGTTTTTTTGTATTATTATTGGGCCAAATCAACATTACAACTACAAATCTGCAATATCATTGCTAGATCTATCATATTTCATCCTCCAGAATCCAATTTACATGTGTAATGTACAATATCAAAGCATGAGCCTATATTCCAGTAGTATTTCATTTCTTTTTTTCACCCTATGTGTTAGTGTAATGCAGCTTGCACCTCCTTATATAATTTTCACCTATTTGACACTATCAAGTGATATTCTCCCTTGATGTGATTCATCTTAACTTTTGTGGATTGACAAACTCAAAATTAACTATTATTTGACCTCATTCATTAAATTTCATGCTCACTTGATGTTGTAATTTCATTTTTTGGTTGTGCTTATTGATTTATGAGATAACTGCTTGGTTCACTTTACTCTTTTTAATCTGAAAATCACTCGTGAGTGACCTGAGTTAATTAATTAATTAATGAAGGTATTACATACTCATGTGATGGTGTGTGTCTATGTTATCTTAGGCAACGGATCGATCAGATTGCAAAATATTTAGACAATGGAAAATGGAAGACAGTCAGAGAAACACAGTAAGCAATACAAGAACACAACAAATTAATAAGGATTTCACCCTATTCTCCAGGGCTACATCTCCAGTCAAACTTTCAGTGGTGGCCTTCCTTTACTGTGTCTTTAATGTAGAGCTTTTTTTACAGTGAGGAGCTCAAATCGAGTATCCTAAAACAAATAATGCTTGGTAGGGTGGTTCTTGGATTCCCCAAGCCACTAGAGTGCACAAACTCTTTCCTTACTAGATCTTGACCTATCTAGTCTTTAATGGGAGGAGCCCAATGTGGTACTTAATTCCTGATAGATCCTCACAGGGATTGCTTGAACCTCTCAATCCTTCTTTCTCCTCGATGCTACCTTAGGTCAGATCGACTCTCTATTTTCTGCTTTTTTCTTCACTGTCTCTTTCACCTTTTCTTTCATTGTTTTTCTTCTTTGGTTCTTCCTCTCTTCTCTCTTCTCTTTCCTATTCTTTGTTTGTTCATGGCTTAAAGCCAATCTGTCTTTGACTGTTCACTTCATCTTCCACCCCTTCAGATCACCTGCTGCTGTTTCCTTGGAGTTCCTTACCTCTACATCATCACCAATGTCCCACAGGGAAGTGGCCACTTATCCTCTCATGAACTACACTAGTTCTTCCTAAATGGGTTGATATTTCTGTTACATTGTGAAACAATTCATCTACCAACTCAGTGGTAAAATCAGACTTCAGACTTTTAAATGTCGTGGCTTAATTCCCCCGTCAAATCCTATTTCCCATCTGGTGCAATCTCTGCCATCAGATCTGGAGCCCCCAGATCCTACGGTGTTCACTCTTATCACGCAGTTCACTTGCTCGACCATTAGCCCACAATGAGAGGCGGTTTTCTCTCTCATCCACCGAACATGCGTCATGCGATGAATGGAATCACTCGTTCTCTGATAAAATATACTTACCACCCAATATTCCTCCGATATTCCGCCGATTTTGGAGTGCGGGACCCGCCTTTCATCTTAGCACTTTCCGTACGGTTTTCCCAGCTTCCCATGCAACCAAGAGCTCACGAAGTTTCCTTCTCGAGGGGTTTTTCCAGCGATGCACAATTAGCGCTAATCGCGCATCAGAAATGGCCTCTGTTTCCCAATCTGGGCTTCCTAATTGATAGTTTGCCTCCTGTGTAGTCTCCATTGGCCTTGGTGAATGCACTTTGACCAAGGTCCTTGTTGTTCCTTGCTGGCTGCAAAATGCTACTGTCCAGAGGTCTCCCTGATAACTCTTTGTTCATAAATTCGAATTTTATCTTGATTTGATACAATCATGGCACTTTGATAACATTCATGGATCTAATTTGGATCACGACCTTCCCACTGAAAAATATTTTGGACCACCAAAAGTGAGTTTTCAAGCATCAACTAAATGAGGGTAAAATTGTCCCACTTCTCCAATCTCTATCCACTTTGCGCTGCTTGGCTTTGAGCCCTTGAGCCCAACTCTGAGGTACTCAACATCTCCCTTGCGCATCGTCCTCACCTTCCTGTCCAAAACTGTGTCTTCCTACAATTCATTAAGATATTCATGTAGCAGGTCTTCAATAGAAGGAAATTTACTCTGCTCTTCAGGATCCTTAATTAGTGAAGGTCCAAACAATCTCAAGAAATCTACATTTATGACTGAGTAGATGTGCATGTAAGCTGCTAGATCAAAGTGAAAAGCATTCTCACCAATCTTCTCAAGTACCTTGAAAGGTAAATACTTGATAGGTTTTAGCTTTTTACCTTCACCTTTGCATCTTGTCCTTGCTGATGTACAGCCAGACTTGGTCACCAACTTAGAAACTATGCTCCATCCGATGCTTGTCATGCTTTTCCTGGTATTTGGCTTGGCTCTTTTCCAGTTGTTCCTGTATGGCCTCGTGGATCTCTTCGATTTGTTCAATGAACCTAGTTTCCTTGTCCACATCACTGTGTCCCTCAACTGTGGTGTCTTTACCAAAGACAAAATCCAAAGTAGACCTGGGTATGAAACCAAAACAGGATCGAAAAGGAGATCTCTGTGTAGAAGAATGTTTTGCTCTGTTGTAAGCATGATGCACATAACATAAATGCTCATCGCAAAGCTTAGGATGTTTGCTATAATATCCTCTACGTAACTGGATCACTATCTTGTTAACTACTTCTTTCTAGCCATCAGTTTGTGGATGAAAAGTTGTGCTTTTATTTAGTTTGGTGTCCATTAGTTCCCATATACTTGAAAAAAACTTCCCCACAGATCGGGTGTCTCAATAAGATAAAATGGAAGTGGGTAATCCAAAATGAACCCATACATGTTCAAAAAATAGTTTTGCAATTTGTTCAACTGTAATATGTTTATTACAAGGTAGCAAAATACACATTTTGTTGAACCTGTCCACAACAACATACAGATAATCATCACCTTTCCTAGATTTAGGCAGTCCTCCAACAAAATCCATGGAAAAAATTTCCCAACGGTTAGAAGGAACTGGTAATGGAGTGTACAAGCCTAGTTTTCTATTGCTGGGCTTTCTTTTAGCACACATAGTACACCCTCTTACATATCTAGAAATTGTCTCATGCATTTTTGGCCAATAGCAAAATCTTTGCAGCAGTGCAACTGTTTTAGTTACCCCAAAGTGACTTGATATTAGAGAAGCATGTGCTTCTCGAATTATCTTTACTCTTTCAGTTTGTGGAATGCATAACCTCCCACAATGGTATAAGAGTTAGTACTTTACATGATAATCCAATTCTTCTACTTGTTTTCCTTGACTTAAAGTTGCATATACATATTTAACATTTATATATTGAGCATATTGTTCAATGTATCTCTCATGTAACACAGAATTATTCTTAAGTATAGTAGAAGCATTTATAACAGGTCTAGATAACATATCTACAACTTTATTGTGTATGCCCTTTTTATATATGATGACTAAATGGAACTGTTGTAGAAAACCCATCCATCTATAGTGCCTTGATTGCTACAACTTAGTTTGGGAGTGTAGATATTTAAGTGGTTGATGATCAATATCTATTACTGTCTCTTTTCCCATTAAGTAATGTTTCCACTTTTTCACACTCTGTACTAATGCATACAATTCTTTATCATATGTAGGATATTTAACCATTGCAGAATTAAATGTCCCATAATGATAACATATGGGTTTACCATGTTGTGTCAACACTACCCCCATGACATAGTCACTAGCATCCATTTGGATCTCAAATGGTCTTTGGAGATCAGGCAGTGCTAGTACAGGTCCTGTACTAATCTTTTCTTTCAAGGTGTCGAAGACTTTCTCATGTTTGCCTCCCTACTAAAACACCTTGTTCAATCATGTTAAAGCATGTAAGGGAGATACAATTAAGGAAAAGTTAGAAATGAAATTTCTCCAATATTGTGCTACTCCTAAGAAGCTTCTAACTTCTATAGCAAATTTGGGTTTAGGCCAGTTTACAATGACTACCACCTTAAAGGGATCTATCTTCAATTCACCACCCCCTACTATGTGACCCAAATAATTCAGAGATGTTTTGCCAAATTCACATTTTGAGAGTTTAACATAAATTGTTTCTCTTTTCAAAACATCTAGTGTCTACTTAACATGCTTTAAGTGTTCTTCCCACGTTTTTCTAAATATCAGAATGTCATCCAGATACACAATAACAAAATCATCAAGAAAAGGTCTGAGTACATCATTTATTAATCTCATGAAAGTAGCGAAAGCATTAGTTAAGCCAAAGTGAATAACTAGCCACTCATACAATCCCTACTTTGCTTTCAAAGCAGTATTCCATGCATCTTGTTCTACAACTCTGGCCTGATGGTATCCACTATACAAGTCTAGCTTGGAGAAATAAACAACTTCTTTCAATTGATCTAAGAGATCATATATGTGAGGAAGGGGACAATGATTTTTTATTTGTTATCTTATTCAGTGCTTGGTAATCAATGTACATTCTCCACGAGCCATCTTTCTTTCTCACCAAAATGATTGGTGACCGATATGGTGATGTGCTAGGTCTGATGAACCCTCTCTCAAGCAACTCCTGCACCTGATTTTTGATTTCAGCATTACATTCCAATGTTAGGCAATGGAGCATCTTGCTGCAAAATAATATCATGCAATATTTCCTTTTTGGGTGGCAGACCTTTAGGTTCTTGAAACAAGATATCATCCTCTGAAACAACCTTTTCTAAATAAGCTTGTTGTTTAGCATTACAACCCTCAAATACATTGGTTTTATTGATTTTATTTTCCTTTACGACCATCAGTAAGAATTGTTTGCATGAATTTATCATTCTTTTCATCCGCCCTGGGTTTATGAGAGTATAATTATTCTTGAGCTTATGAGCTCTTACAAAGTATTCGATTCCGTCTTTAACAAGTAGATACTTGTTCTTAGCTGTATAGAAAATAGCTTTTCTATCATACAAGTAAGGACTTCCTAAAACAATTCCACATATATCTAAAGGAATTATGTCTAACTCAACCTCATCTACAAATGCTGACCCAAAAGAACACTTGAGTTTGCATTGTCTAGTCACTCGTAGTCGTGCTTTGTCATTCAACCATCCTAATGGGTATGGTTTCTTGTGAGGTGTAGTTACTAATCCCAACTTCTTTACAATTTCTTTAGAAATTAAGTTTACTTGTGAACCACTATCAAACAAAGTATCAATCTTTTGATGTTTGGAAATAACTCGAATATGGAAAAGCTCATGTATTTTTCTCTCATTTTCTTCATCAATAGTAGATTGTGCAGAATTACTAGTAGATGCTTTAGAATTCTTACCTTTTATACCTATGGATGCAATAGTTGTTTCATCTCCTAAGTCTGACCCCAAATCTTTCTAAATAGTTGTAGCAGTCTTCTTCTTCTTTCCCTCGAACTTCTTAGGTCTCAGTTTTCGACACAAAATTCAACAATGCTCATCATCATGCCCATCGTTTTTATAGTGAGTGCATGAAGCCTTGATTTTCCATGTGGTGTTAGCCTCCTTGCTTTCCATTTCTGCTTTCTTTTCTCCTTATTCTTGCTTACAGTGGGTTGGGATGATCTCCCAACTTTTGGACTTCGATTCTTTCCTCTAGCTTCTATATGAGTAGCTTGTACAGAGACCTCATCTATACTAGTGGAATTAAACATGAGGATAGTGTGCCTCATGTAGCTATGTAGACCACCAATGTACTTCAATAGAGTCTCAGGTGAGTCTAATGAGATTCCATGAATCAATGCTCTCTTTCTAAATTCTTGAGTGTACCCTCACACACTTTTCCCTTTCAATTGTCAAAGAGTTTGCCAACTCATCATGACGTGTTGCATGTAGGCCAATGGATAGAACTATTTTTTTATTGTAGAAACAAATTCACTCCAAACAGAGATAGTCTTACCATGTCTTTTCGTGTCAGCTTGGGTCTTGCCTTCCCACCAAACCAAGGCATTGCCTCTAAGACCTAGGCTTGCCAGCTGAATCTTGCTCTTGTGTGAATTGATATTTTGTACTTTGCAATAGACGTCAATTTATCTAATCCAATTGTCCAGCTTTTCTACATTCAATTCTCCACCATATATAGGTAAATCAAATTTGACATCTAGTTTGATCAAAGATGCTTTTCTTTTAGGGCTATTAGGAGGTGTGAGAAAGATTTCTTCTTTCCCTTTGCCTTTTGAGTGGTAATGGAAGCGAGACTTATCTTCTCCTTTGTCTTGTTTAGAGCCTAATGAATCTTCATTCTTATGTTTTCTAGAGTCCTTATACATTTCTTCTTCCACCATGGACTTTATGGCTAGGAAACTATCTACGAATTGAGGGTCTGGCCCCGTAGAACCTTCCTTTGACATTGTCTTCTGAGGATAGACCCTGCCAATTTTAGGATTAGTTTCAACCAACTCTCCTTCTCCTAATTTGAGCTTTGATCTAGTTAGAATTCAATAGCTAAATCAACACAAGCTTGTCTAACCTTAACAGCCTAAAGCTCTGATACCAATTGATTTGAAAATCACTCGTGAGTGACCTCAATTAATTAATTAATGAATTAAGGTATTACAGACTCAGGTGCTGGTGTGTGTCTATGTTATCTTTGGCAACGGATCGATTAGATTGCAAAATACATAAACAATGGAAAAGGGAAGACAGTAAGAGAAACACAATAAGGAATACAATAACACAGCAAATTAATAAGGAGATCACCCTATTCTTTAGGGCTATGTCTCCGGTCCAGCTGTTGGGTCCCTATAATACTAGCGATTGCCCCATTACTATTGTAGTTGTATCCGATATTAATATTTTGTACCCCTATTGTCCCCATATTGTTATTATTGTGCCCCATAGAATCCCTCTATTATTATTTTTGTGGCTTTATATTATTATTGTTAGGTCGGCTGGGTTATATTGTGACTCCTTAGACTCCTAT
>APFE031082107.1:145793-164347 GCA_000404065.3 Pinus taeda | reverse complement strand
AGTAAACAAATGTTTGGAAGGATATCTTTGTTGCTTTGTATCTGATAAACAGACACAATGAGTCAAATGGTTGCCTCTAGCTGAATGGTGGTATAACACTTCCTTCCATACAACAACAAAAATGACCCCATTTATAGCATTTTATGAATATCAGCCACCATCCATCACATCATATTTAAGATAAAATTCTAAGGTTCAAGCAGTGGAACATCACATCGAACATCAACAACAAGTCCTCCAACTCTTAAAGGATAACCTCGTGTTGGCACATAATAGAATGAAACGACAGGCAGATCAACATCACAACGAAAGAAGTTTTGATGTAGGTGATTGGGTATTCTTACCGCTACAACCATATAAGCAAATGTCCCTCAAGCAAGCTAAGAAGGATAATAAATTATCACCAAAGTATTATGTTCCATACAAGGTGTTGCAAAAGATTGGTACTATGACATACAAATTGGAGCTTCCTGCAGCTTCTCAATTGCACCCAATTTTCCATGTTTCATGTTTAAATAAGGTGATAGGCGACAAGATCCCAGTTTAAACAATATTGCCAGAACTTGTTGAGGAAGGAAAAATTATATTGGAACTGAAAGTAGTCATAGAAACAAGAACTCAACAGCTACGAAATAGATCAATTTCGAAGTATCTTATCAAGTGGAAGAACTTATCCACTGAAGATTCCACATGGGAGGATGAGAATTTTATATAGAAGCATCCAGAACTACTCAAGCATTGAGGACAACACTTTTCTGAAGGAGAGGGGCATGTTGGGTCCCTATAATACTAGTGATTACCCCATTACTATTGTACTTGTATCCCGTATTAATATTTTTGTGCCCCTATTGTCCCCATATTATTATTATTGTACCCCATAGAATCCCTCTATTGTTATTTTTGTGGCTTTATATTATTATTGTTAGGTCGGTTGGGTTATATTGTGACTCCTTATACTACTATATATAGAAAGGAGGTTTTTTCATTTGAATCATCCAATAATTGTTCATTTATGTAATGTAAAGGAAGTTTCCCCCTCAAAGAGGCTGAATTTTAAGGCGTTGATCTATCTTTTCTATCTTTTTTTGAGCTAGTTTCATAACACCAGCCTTCAGTGGTGGCCTTCTTCTATTATGTCTTTAAAGCAGAGTTTTTTATATAATGAGGAGCTCAACTCAAGTCTCCTGAAATAGATAATGCTTTTAGGGTGGTCCTTCGATTCCCCAAGCCACTAGAGTGCACAGACTCTTTCCTTACTAGATCTTGGCCTCTCTGGTATTTAATGGGAGGAGCCCAATGTGGTACTCAATTCCTGACAGATCCTCACAGGGATTTCTTGAACCTCTCAAGCCTTTTGTCTGCTTGATGCTGCCTTAGGTCAGCTCAGCTCTATTTTTTCTACTTCTTGCTTCACTGTCTCTTTCGCCTTTTCTTTCACTATTTTTCTTCTCTGGTTCTTCCTTTCTTCTCTCTTCTCTGTCTTGTTCTCTATTTGTTCATGGCTTAAATCCAATCTATCATTGATTGTTCGCTTCCTCCTCCACCCCTTTAGATCACCTACTGTTGTTCACTTGGAGTTCCCTGCCTTTGCTTCATCACCAACGTCCCATAGGGATGTGGCCACTTGTCCTCTCATAAATTATGCCAGCTCTTCCTCAATGGTTCAGTATTTTGGTTACATTGTGAAACGATTCATCCGCTAACTCAGCGGTCAAATCGAACTTCAGAATTTTATATGTCGCGGCTTAATTCCCCTATCAAATCTAGTTTCCCATCGGGTGCAATCTCCGCTGTCAGATCTGGAGCCCCCAGATCCTATGGTGTTCTCTCTTACCACGAGGTTGACTTTCTTAACTGTTAGCCCGCAATGAGAGGTGCTTTTCTCTCTCATCCGTAGGACACGCGTCGTGCGATGAATGGAATCACTCGTTCTCTACCCAAATCCACTTACCACCCAATATGCCTCTGATATTCCACCGGTTTTGGAGCGCGAGACCTGCCTTTTGCCTTAGCGCTTTCCCTACTACTTTCCCAGCTTCCCATGAAACCGAGCACTTGGGGCTTTTCCTTCTCTAGGGTTTTTTCCCAACGATGCACTAATCGCGCATTAGAAATGGCCTCTGTTTCCCGATCTGGGCTTCCTAACTGCCAGTTTTCCTCGTGCACAGTCTCCATGGGTCTCGGTCAGTGTGCTTTGACCAAGGTCCTTCTAATTCCTTGATGGCTGCAAACTTCCACTGTCCATAGGTCTCCCAAATAGCTCTTTGTTCATAAATTCAAAGTCTGTCCTGATTTGACACAGTCATGGCACTTTGATAATTTTCATGGATCCAATTTGAATCACTTTTTCTGCTTTTCACTTTCTTCTTCTTGCTGCTGACTTATGGTTACTTTGGATATTGTTTCTTCAGATATCCCTATATCATTTCTACAACCATATTATGATAAAAATTTTCCGAAAAATTAAGGACCCAACAAGACCACCTTTCATATATTTTCAAACTAGGCCCATGAACTCTACTTAAAACATTGTGGACAATGCTTCATCAATTTTCACACTCAACCCACATTGTTACAGGTCATTTTTCTAGATCCAATAAAATGACCTGAAATTCAAATCAATCAACATCCTTTAACACTTTTCATTCATCTCTGCAAAGCCTAGAACATCTTCTCTCAAAAAAGTGGAATTATTATGTCTTTAAGCAGCTTGAAAACCTAATTTTTGGTCGCATCACACTTTCCCTTAATGCAACTTTCACTGTTTCAAGTTGTACACATAGCATATGCATTGACAAACACATGTAACCTTCATAGTAAGTGCAATGGCTCTTGAATTTTGATAAAAATGAAAAATAATTTCAAATCTTCTCTTTCTAGAAGCTTCCCGAGTGTTTTTAACTATTTACTATTAGACCAAGATCTCAAATTATACTCTTGAGGTCTTATCTATTATCTCTATAACTTGTCCTCCCTCATATGTGGATCTAAGTCCTATATTGGTAAATTAAAAACCACCCCATTTACCCTATAAATGCACTACCTCCCACAGAGTTCAGGTTAGCTTTTGGAGACTCTTTGTTATGCCCTCAAGTTGATGTTTTGTGCCTAGGGATCCATTATCCATCCATGCATTTGAGTTGTGATTGAAGGCTTGTTTTGTGGCAAAGGAAGGACAAGATAGTTGGGATAAATCTACAAGGTCAATATCTAAAGGGGTTTTATCTTATCCTCAATTCATTAATACAAAAAGTGATTTATTTTCCTATACTTATGTCTCATTGATGCATATGTAGAACAATGCCTTCTTAATTCATTGTTTAGAGACGTTATTATATGCTATTGGTATATTTCAGTTCTCTTACTTGTTTTAGTTTTTTTAAAGGTTCCATTTATAGCATTTGGAGTTGGAGCTAGAACATACAAGCAAGGAGTAGGGGAACCTGTGTTGGATCTAGCACATACCTTAGGTAGGTATTTCCTCCATGCTATAAATTATTTAAGGAAAAAATAAGTCTCTTTGTCTCTGTTGTTTCTAGATAGTGCCGGAAGATATAGGGAGGTAACTTTGGCCTGTGGAAGGGAATTATTTGTCAAACAACTTGGCGACTCCACTGGGGAACGAGATGTCCCTTTAGTGGTTTCCTTTGCCTAGTCTTTTAGGACCATTGAAAATGACTCAATTTGACCTATTCAGACAATTACCAATCTTAGTAAAATATAACTATGAGTTTGGTAGGGTTTTATTTTTCCTTTTGAGCTAAATTAACCCTAGCACAATTTCTCTTCTGAGATAGAGCGACCCAACACACTTGTCTCTCTCTATGAGTGTGATTAGTTTCACTAATTGTCATATATAACATGTGATGGTCCCTATAGGATGAAAAATTAGAATTTGTATGCCTTCCTCTTAGTTCTGTTATGAATGAGTGTATTTTCTTGAGTCTCTCAACTAGTCGATGTCTCTCTAAAGCCATTAGTATCTTTAATTTGAGCGTGATTTCCTTTTGATGAGAGTTTGCTTATTTTTATTTCTTATTTTGAATTAGGGTTTTGACCATTGATTTTTGATTTGAGAAAATATTTTCATTTTTAGTTCCAGTATGTATGAATTATTTTGCCTCAATAATCTAATAGTATTCCATTTTTCATTTCATTTCAAAATTGAAATGGAAAAAGAAAAGAAATTCATTTTCTTCATGCATTAGAGCTTTGAATTGAATTTGAATACTAAATTTCTATATATTGATTAGGAAGACCATTATTTGTTCCATCATTGATTGAAACACCTTCCTTCCCTTTGATAGATCTTCATTGAACGGAAAGGAGTTATTTTAATCATGCTAGCTACATTATAGGAATTTCAGGTGAGCTTGCTTCACGAGCCTTGAAACTGAATCTTAAATCAAGATCAACTTTAAAATTTATTGAATTTACCTAATGATCTTTTGGAACATTAATGACACATGTAGTGGCCTAGGCTAGAAGACGTGTTCTATCGTTGTTAAATGTAAGAGCTATCATTACTTATCAGCATTATATCTCATGGATAGTTGGTTGTCCATGTTACCGGGAATAATGTGCACTCGGATGCTGCTATTCCCACTAAGACTCGTAGCTATCCTAGAAACAAACAAGTAAAGTCTACTTTCGTTTTCCTTTATGAAAATAGATAAGAGTGGAACAAAGGAGACCAACCTTAGTCTTGCGCTTGATTTCCTTGTTTGATTCTATTATCACTTAAGTTGTTCCCCAAAACTTGTGAGAAAAGGGAATACGGCCGAAGTAACCACTAACCAATCTTTTAGATGCAATTTCTAGCCAAACTGCATCCAAAGAGGGCTCTCTCTTTATAATTTAAATTTGTTTATTCGAAGTTTTTATGCTAGTTATGATGTGCAGAGGTTTGTTTTAAATGTGTTTGGATGATGATTTCAAACAAAGGTAGGATGCAAGTCTGAAAGAGTTTATTCCATTGGGAAATGCAGTATATGAAGATGGGATACTGATTGTGTTTCTGTGATGATGGGCAATACTACAGAGCAAGATAATCAGTTTTGGAACAATATTGAAAGCTAGTGATTGATGGGATGTAAGCCAGGGGATAAAGGGCAGTCAAGAATCCTTTATCATGGTGGCAGAGGGAAGGTGCATGAATATTTTCAAGGAGCAGTGAAGAATTCCTTGACAATTTTCAGAATGAAGGAATTAGTAGAGACAAAAGCATTTAAGAATTTCTATTTATGCTAATTGTGAAGAAAACATAAATAATAGTAGGAATTGAACACAGAGTGTATTTAAACAAGTTCTGGGCTATTATTTTTCCCTGTTGTTAAGATTATGAAACATATATGAGATTTGCAAACATAGAAAACACAAAAACACAGTTTAGAATAACTTATTGAGCCAAAGAAAGACACTGGAATTCTGTAGCAGAGCTCAGAATCATCATATCCACATTCAGAAGGTCTAGCAATAATACATTTCAACAACCTTTGTATTAATAAATATCAGAGTTACAACGCAGTTCAATAGGAGAATCACCAACCCCAAATACATTCCTTGGGGGGGTATTTATACAAAAAGAGATTTTACAAAATATCTTGAGGATAAGATAAGAAGCAATAACTTCCTTCAGCTACTCAGTCAGAGAAATAAATGTAGAAATAAAGGTAGGAGTTATTGTGGCTGTGCTGGCTGCTTTAATTGACAAGATATTTTAGACTTTTCACCTAGGAATTCCGCTGGTAGTTATGTCCTTGATTTTCCTTAATGTGTCATGATCCTCGCTTGAGCTCCTCCCTTCATATATTCCACGTGTCTTGCTCTTTGACCAAGTGTGAATAGGCGGAAAGATCCAAATTTACTTAGGAAAAACTTGAGCATACTCTGCCACCACTGTTCTGTAGGCAACTGATGTCTTAGTATTTTTACAAGTATTTCATCAGCCTTAGTATACCTGTAAAAGTTAGGCTTGACTTCAAAAAGATGATTTATTTCATGTTCTATAAGAAACAAATTTTCCAATTTGTCATATAAATTTTGTCTGGAAGGAGGCCCTGTGACTTATGAGGTGCTGGATGATGCAGTGATCTGATTTGTTACATACATGTTTACCCGGTGAGCATACTGTTGATGTGATAACAGTTTTTGATTGCTTGTTACTAAACTGGGTAGACCCTTCTACTGCAAGTTTCTGAATTTCTCTGTGAAGGCATTAATGTCCATTTGCATTTCCGGACACTTCCTTTCCAAAGTCTGTATAAAGTTTCTCATTGTTAGCACCTTCTTCACTGTCAAAATGGTGTCTGTCCTATCTGAGATGTCCAGAGCTGCTAGCTTCTCTTTAGTATTGGTATTCAGAAAATGGATGAGCCTATTGGCCTACTCAGGCATATTTCCTAATGATGCCCTGGCCCTTTGAATTTTCTCTTGTGCCCTTTCTATTAATTCGATTTGTACATAGATTGTCTGAATTGATCGCCATTGGTCTGTAAATGGACTGGCCAATCTTGGTCCACAAAATCATTTTAATGTCTGCCAGAGGTTTATGCAAGGTGAGATCCTTTTCCAATGATTTCACCTTGTTCTCTAGGGCCCTCACCTCTCTGGTCTTCTCTGCCACTGTTATTTTTGACTTGTCATAACTCACTTCTAGCTTGGCTAGTCTTTCTTTTTCCACTTTGAGCTCTGACATTTGAGATTCTAGCTCTTTCACTACCTTCATCATTTCTTCCATCCTAATGCTAGTCTCAGGCTCTATTGTTGTTGTTGCTGTAGCATCTTTAGTTGTTGTACCTATTGTTGATGCTGGCTAAGTGGGAGGGATTGCTGCTGTGTCTATGGGTGGAGAAGAGACAATTGTTGGAGCTATTTCAGGTGGCTGGGAGGTCGACTATCCCTGCTTAGTTTGCAATGCTTTCTCCAACTCTTGCTCTGTCTGCATTGGCCTTTGATTCATTCTCATCAATAAATCCATGACATCCTCTTCTGCTTTTTCTTGTGCTATTTTTGTTGCTTGTGGATGCATGGTGACAGGCAGCTTCAATTGCTTTCTAAGGGAAGCAATATCTTCCTCCTTCTTTTTGATCAATGCTTTGATGCCCTTAGCCTCCTTGGGATCATGTCCCAACTCAAAAATTATTTCTTCCAGGGTCTTTATTCGGTTGCCTTTGGCTAGAGAAGGGATCTTCTCCAAATCCAATTGAGTAGATGTATTACTCAAGACTCTTTTAATTGGTGGGCCAGCATTGCCTTGTCTGCCAGTGTAGCATAGACCATTTCACCCATTTGTTTGTGCAATTCTATTTGGTCAATTAGGTGTATGTCTTTGGAAAGGACCTCTAAATTGGTCCTTATGTAGTCAGCTGCAGACTGTGGCTGCTGAACCTTGGGCTTGAAATGACTTGAAATCATTTTCTCCTCCTTGATGTCATAGGATGCCATTAGTCTATTCTGTTTGGAGGGTGTCATCTTAAGAAATTGATCATATAACTAAATTCTTAGTGACTCATTTTGAGCCTTAATCTCCATAAATGATTGTTTGATGTCTGATGTTTCTTGGCTTGTGACCTTGAGGAGGAGACTTCCATTCCATGCTGCCTCTCCCCTTCTTATCTGCGAGAGCTAGCGGAAGTCTGTTCGCTGATGGCCCTCTCTCCTCTTGTGCGTTCAGTGATGTCTTCCACAATGTTCTCTTCAGGATGATCTACCCTTTGCCTCCTTACCTCTTGCTGCACTATTGACCCACTTGGAGGTGTGGTCTCTTCTCAGTCCCTTTTCTTACTTCTCTCCTCACAAAGAGGAGTTTGTAGTGCTGGTACCTCTGGTGCTTGTGTTTGTAGTGAAGGGGCTTGCCCTTGATTGTGTTCTTTTGAGGTAGTAGGTTGTTCTTCCATTGTTTCTTGTTCTGCAACTACCAAATCCTTGCCCTTTTTTGTCCCTATTGTTGGCGTAGTCCTTTGCTGGGCAACCTATTGTGCAGTTATGGCAGTTAATGAGCTTTCCCCGGTTTGCTGTGGTTTTTTGAAAGACACCTACCCAAAAGAATCTAAGTCAATATTTTTTTCCAAATTTTTCATGGTTTGTTCCATTTTCTCTTCCTCAGTTAACTCTTAAACTAGTGTGCCCTCCACCCACTCATCTTGGTTGGCAAACTTTTCTATGTCAGGGATGTTGCAGTGTTCATAGGATGCCAGCCTATATTTTACCCTTCTTGCATTGATAGAGCCATATGGGTCATAGGCTACCCACTAAAAGCTTCTCTTGAGTCTGAGTGTTTGACCCAATATTTCATCAGCATCCTTCCATCCCTCTTTCTTGTTCATAAAAAAGGGGCCTAACTGGTCTCTGAGTTTCAATCGGCCCTTTTTCTTTGTGCTATGGAAGTGACTAAGATATGAATTGATGAATTGCCTGAAATATTCCAAGGTAAATAGTCTCATTGGCACATATCTGGGCAACCTGTAGGGGCATAGATCATAGCCATATATCCTCATAATAGTGTGATTCTGGTAAAAGTACCAGTCACCTATTTTATAGTTTTTGGAGGGCTGTAGTATCTTTTTCATATCATGTGTTAGTATAGGAGGAGGAGTTCTCATCAAGAGAGAAGAGACTGGGTATACAAATAAATCAACAAAATCACAATAAGAGTAGGGAGAGCTGCGGACTCATGAAAGATTGGGGTCCAAAAAATCACAAACCTCCTTTCCCCTTTATGGTCTAATTTTCTAATGGGGAATTGGAAGATATGTGGCTGATAATATAGAAATAGATGATAGATATAGGAGAAATATTTAAAGATTCCCTCCCTGTCTAGCCTCAATAATTGGTCATGTATCTTGTTGGCAATAAATTTTGCATAATTGTATTTGACAGCAGGGGGCTGCCCTGCGGTAAAGATAGACATCATAACCAGTATGGTTTCATCAATATGCTCACTTCTCTTGAACCCCAACACAAAATATATCATATCAACAACTAATCTACCCATTTCAGTGAAAGAGGCATAGTGAAAAGGAGGTGGCTCCTTAGGCTGGCGATCTGCTCTCATGAACACTTTGCCAATTATGGTTATCTCTGAGCTGGAGAGTTTGGGACCTTCATCCAGCAAGTACTTCATGGTAAGAGGAAACTAGAGGTGGGTTGGTTTGAAGTTCAGCATATGATTTATAGAGTCAGGAGTAATATAAAAAAGTGTAGTCCCAGATGGACTCTTAACTGCCCTGTTTGTTGGCTCATAGTTCTCACAACAGAGGTGAATGATCTATGGGAATATATTCAAAGAGGGGATGTAGAACTTGGGTAGATTTGATTCCCAAATGCCATAGACATCATTTTGATTTAAGTAACTATTTCTAAGCTCACAGACTTCTTGAAGATGGTTTTGGTACCCTACTAGGTCTTGGATTATATAGTCTCTATCAGCCAAGGGAAAATGTTCCAACTCTTTGTGGGGTGCATTAAGGGGAGTGATGTTCAACGCCACTAGACCTTCCATGGCTAAGCTATGTTTCCTTTAAAATTAAAATTTTTGACTATGTGCAGGAAAAATGGGTAGAACGATGGCTTTGTGGATTTCTCCAGGACTTTCACCGTTGAAACTGGTTTGTTGGCTTCAATTTATCTCTGTGGATTGAAGTTAGTTGGAGAAATAGGAACTATGGAATTCTTTGGCACAATGGGCTACATTATGGGCAAAAGGCAGCTTTCGGGGTTTCTTGGAGAGTTTGCAGGGTCGAACGAGCTCAATTTTAGCTCACTGTGTGAGTTTGTGGTGAATTTAGCAAGACAAAGGTTCTGGGATAATTTGGGCAGCAATACAGTGTTTCTTTTTCAAATTTGTAGGTGTTGTGGGCAATTTTATAATGAAATCCAATAAAAACAAGGTTGGGTGCAATTGGTTGTAAATACTTCTTTTCTCGGTGGAATGGTCGACTTGTAGGTGACCAGGTGGGCCGAGGGGCCGAGTTGTGTAATAAAATTGCCGGTTGGCAGACTTGAATGGAGAAAATAGTCTTGTGCACGTAAATTCGAATGCACAGGTCTCTTGGAGAAAACTATTGGTAAATGGGTAAAAACAATGTTTTCACCCCCTTTTTACCTGAAATTTTGACTTTGGCGGGTTCGGGGCGCTTTTTTCTGATGACGTCAGCATGACATCATTTTGTCGTGTAGCGGGGTACGGATGCTGACATGGTAGGTGACGTGGCGGGTGACGTTAGCAGGGAGGTAGGTGGCAAGGTGGGTGACGTCATCAGGTGATGTGGGCATGACGTCAGTAGGGAGGCGGATAGGTGGTAAGTGGTATTCCCCACACTGCTTTGGGGGAGGTGGTTTCGAGGGAGGGGGATCCAAACACACCGGGCGCTTGACACACGTCCTCGGTACGGCGGAAATACCGCCCATCCCCCGGATGCTATAGTTCGACAGGTTAGGGCTCGCGATATCGCCGACCACCGTCGGATTTGGCAGCGCCGATCGGACAGCTGGCGGGTAATAAAGGTAGCAGCAGGTTAAGACTCAGGACCCGCTTTAATATTTTGGATTTTTGTAATGTTTGCAGTGTATTTCGGACTTTGGATAAGATGGGTTTTGGGGGGTAAAAATGCAGGTTTCGGCTATTTTATTTAGCCAGAGGCCAAACAAGTCCCGGTTGGCATGTGGACAGCTGTTATTGGCCTCGGGTGGACCAATAACTCCCTAAACAACATTTAAAATATAGCTATAGTTAGCCAAGGGTCGGGGTATTAGATTTTTTAGAGATTTTCTGTATTTATACATAGTAAAGGAGGGGAATATACATAGGAGCTATATAATAAGGTTAGTAGGTTAATATGATTATGTAGGATGGGTTTATATGGTTTAGGCTAAGTTTATAGAGTGAAAACTTAGGCAAGGGGGGAATGAAAGGATGCCAAGTGATGAAGTTTTAAGAAACTTTGGCAAAATGGAATAAAGATTTTTTCCACAAGAAATATGGCTTGTTTTGCCTAGGTGAAAACACATTTTCACTTAGTTTTTCTATGGGATGAAGTGGACTAAAGGTAATGAGCAGATCTCATTCCCTTGGGGGGAATGTTAGTAAGTGTTTCTTGGGAAAATGGGGAGGGGAATTAGTCATGCTCCATTTGTTTTGTAGCCACCTTGCCATGGTACCTGATGATTTTATGAGATGGAAACTTGTTCCAAAGGAGCAAATTGCTCACAAACCATGCTTCTATACCATCAAAAACTGCCTACCCAACCTAGTATACCTAACATTTTCTCTTCATTTTCATCGGGTGCACTTGAACTAGCAACCCCTGATTCTTCTCTTTTCTTTTAGCTACCCTCCTATCTAAGTGTACCCTTATTTCTTCCAGGGCTCATATTAAGCTGTTGAGACCCTTAGCTTCTCTACCTGACTACTTGTCTGCCAAGCTTAAACCATTATGCAAACCTTTATTCTCTAGTCTAAGACAAGTAAATTCAAACATGATCTAGCCAAGATTAGACTGTCTGGCTATTCATCAATTGTGACAAGAGTCAACCACCCATACATAGTGAATTTCTTCAAAATATGGAACCTTTGCAGCATGAAAAGGATGAGCATATTTGGCACTTATCTAGTCAATCATGAAAAATGAAACCTATTGGTATAGGAAGCTAACAGATTCATCTCCTTCTTGATAGAGATTTTCCACTTGTTCTCCATCTACCCAGCTTCAAAGAGCACCTGTAGAATCACAGCAACATACTACTATCGAAGAATAAAGATCTATATTCATACATAACACATGATCAGATGTGTGTTAACCATAGAAATGCATATATAATGAAACATACAAGAATATGGAGGAAAACTTGAATATATTTATTAATATCAAAAGCAGCAAGAGGATTACAACCATATGTTCTAACCCAGCATCATCCTCCAGCAAGAAAGCCCTTCTTCACCTCAAGTAAAGCTTAGATCACCCAACACTATGAATATACACCAGAAAACCAACAACACTTCTCTACAAGATACATGATTCCAGCCTCTGGATCTCTGTGATGAGGGATCCATATATAGATGATTGTAGGGAGGTGAGTCATCTTCTGGGGTCTTGATTAGTGTTTTCTCTCTGATAGTTCTTGCTTCCACTTGGAGAATGATGATCTCTTACTCATCCCTAGTCGAAAACAGAGAGGCAAGTGTCAAAGGGGAAGCTTCTAGAAGATTCCATGATTCTTCCACCTCGCAATTTGTCCCTGCCGGTTTGTCCATTCCCGACCATCGCACCCTTCAGAGGGGCCATTTCAGTATGCATCGCACCTTGTACACTAGGAAGGTGATATGCATCGCACCCTTTGACTGGGTTTCAGTTGGGTCCAGTTTGACCATTTCTGAGCAATTTTTAGGTGGCGAACTTCTGGGAGATGATGTAATCAGCTGACCTTGTTCCTTTAGGTTAGTGAAGCAACACTTTTAGGGGACTTAGGAGCCCTCAGTTTATGGACATTTATGATTGGGGTTGTAAGTGCCCAAAAATGTCTATAACAGTTGCCCCCTAAAGCATGAGGTCGTTAATATTTTTGATGTCAGGTGAAATGCTTTACCATGAGGATCCGAAGCTTTTTCAAGCTGGGAGGTGACCTGTAATAAGATAAAATACAATACATTATTTTGACATCATTTTTTCATGATCTAGCTAAGGCGGGCATTCCCATGCTCAGCTTTATAAATTCATTTTCATGTACATAGGACAGACAATCTTATGTGTGGGAGACTGATGATTCGGACTCATCATCCTTTGATTTGGATGATCATCTGTTCGGAAATGATGTACATTTGATGTCTTTATATTCCTGAATATATCGTAGCTCGGTTGGATGAAACTAGATCCGGGGTCTTCAACACTCGTTCAATCTTCACTCGGAATACAAGTCGATCCATGTGAAAAATGTTCTGGAGTCGAACATGGAAAGACATCGCCTGATTACCAGCCAATGATGTAAGTCATTAGCAGGCGTGAGAGGAATCACCAATAATGATAATGGCCCTCAAGGTACTACAGTACAATTCACGCGGTGTGAAAAAGGACTTGGCGTCGAACACCACGCAAAATCTCTCGGTCGAAGGCCATTAATGTAAACCTGTCGCCGAAAGTGAGAAACTTGCCATTGAGGCATGAAAGCTTTAAAGTACTAAAAGGGTTGTTCCTAAGTCAACTTCTTGGATAATGAGTTGATGTCGACAAGAAGTGACCCGTCGGAGGAGGGCCTTAATGAATCCCACATCAACGACATGGAACAAAGCAAATGATTTTGGAGCTGAAAACAATTTCATGATACAGGGTTCAAGGTGGCGGTCATGAAGGAATGGAGAATGAATGTATTGCAGTGGGATAGACACAGGCGAATTGTCTGAATGATTTCTCTAGAACATATCAGCGACATTGACAATGGATTGGTAGCATTAACCCCAAATATGGATGGTGTGATGGACCAATGGTGATGACCAATGAATGGAACAACCCAACCCGGCTTGGATGCGGAAGGAAAGTATCATGTTCAAGAGTGACTTGCTACCAATAAAGCTTTTTCAAGTTTTCTTCCCAATTTTCCCCAGTCATTGCTGACCAGTACCTATTTATTTTTGTCAAGATTGAGGAGGATAACATATGCTTGTTCTATAATCTGCCCTTCGGGCAAACTCGTAACTATATTTTAGTGAGCCTAGCGACAGTGAAACTCGTTCTCGTCCATTTGGATGACTTTGTCGCTATTTGGTTTTAATGAGATTAACGACAAAGATAACTCGGTCCCTTTCAATTTTAGAGATTCTGAAAGGAACGGAAATGAGACTCCAAAGTTTCTTTTTCATAATGTAATCCCTTAAGTCCGAAAAAGTGTAAAATAATACGAAAGGGATGAATTTTCGATAGTTTTAACGAGCCGAACAAGACAAGCACTCGATCTTTTTGTGTAATAATCCCTCAGGTCCAAAAAGATTAAAATCTAGAGGAGGGATAACACTTCCGATGACTTTAGCGAGCCAGAGAGGCCAATCGCTCGGCAATATTTTCATATTTTACGAGTGAGTTGAAAAGAGATTAAAGGAGACTCGTTTTCGAGGAACTAGTGATGATTTTGGGTAACAGCTGATTCCAGGTAAGGTTTGGAATTTTCCAGTCATAGCAGTGTCACAAGGATGGCTAATAGAATCACTCTTCACAGATGTTCCTCGAAGGGGTAAACAATCATATGGGGGTAAATGATCGGCTAAAAACAGAGTGGAGGTGGTGATGAGAATACGACAAAGGCTCAAAAGCAGGTGATAAGGCATTCACAATGGTTATTTACCAGTTCATTTTTTTAATGAGCTTAAACTCTGGGGGAAACATTTGCTCATGACTTATGCTTATTTTTTAACGAGCTTAAACTATGTCCTAAAACTTCTTGTGGGGGGTTTATTTTTTAACAAGCTTGAACCTTGCGATAACACTACTCGCTAATCGTATAATAAGGATGTCTCATTCAAGATGCCATTTTGAAGGGGCTTGCATCTTTTGAAGCTTTGCCCCAGATCCTTTCTTTATGCAAGCTAGGAAACGACAAGCCTTACGGGTTTAAAGGGTTAGAGGTCCTACAAATTTAAAAAATAAATAGTTTTTCTTTGCTTGCATGTGGAAAGGTTTGCATGCCCCCCGGTATAGGTAAAAATTTCCAGGTTACCATGAAAGTTCCCCACGTAGCAGACCGAATGCTTCCTTGGAGATGTCTACCGAAATAGACAAAGGTGAGTGGTGCAGATGCATGCCACTCACATAACTTTAACGAAGGTATCTTATTCCAGACTAATCCCATTTTCCTGTGAGGACGGGTGTGTCAGACATATATCCCCCGTGGAAACCGACTCTATACCCAAGGTTTTCCTGCCGAAACAGAATAGGGTGCATGCCCCCTGGGTTTCAGCCACATCCTCCTGAATCACTCGCGCTCATCAGGTGGATGGACTAGAGATCAATGAGACATTACTTGCGTGAAAAGACCATTTAGGTATGCATTTGACTATTTGCGATGTGTGAACCGGGGAATTACATTTGGTCTATGAGCTTGACCATTCTCCCTTCGTGTAGAAAACACATTACTCTAAAGAGTGAGGAGACGATGGCTCCCATGTAATAAATATAGTCGCGTCCAAGGAGTAGATTATAATCCAAGGGTCCTTGAACTACCATGACGTTCATGTGAATGGTTTTCCTTCTCAAAGTAATGGGCACATTTGGAAGGATCCCTAAAGGTCGACTGGTTCCTCTGTCGAAGCCTGTCGGATTTCCAATTTCAGGAAAAAGTGATGGCGAACCGAGCGCTTTCCAAGCAGTTGAGGAAAGGATACTTGCAGAAGCCCCTTCATCAATGATGGTACCAACCATGACCATTTTGTAAGCTTGTACAATGATTCTGAATGGTACACTAGCTGGTAAACGGGGTCTGCCTAGTAGATTCCAGTCGAAGGAAACGACTAGGTTGCTTGGAGGTGGGATCGAATAGACAGCCGGGTAGGACTCCGATGAACTTCCTTCTTGCGATAAAGGAATGGGTGGAATTCCCCCAAGTTCATCGGAGTCTGCGTTTACGAAAAGAATTTGAACGGTGTCATTCTCATTCTCTTCAGTGACGGTATCATTCGAAGATGAACACTCTGAAGGCAAGACTAGGTCAACTGCCGTCTCGACCTTTTGAATTTCGTCTGGTATGGATTTAGAGGGCTCATTTCAATGATAGACGCTTCGGCTGACCACAATGACGGGCCAGCCGGATTTTCAACCAGTGGTGGACTTGGCAAGAGTTTTTTATATCCAGGAGGGAGTCGTAGCACTGAAGTAGGACGGTCATCCAAAACTCTTTTAGCTTCGTCAAGGAAGGGACAACGGTAGACGGCGTGATTGCCTTCACACACTTTACAAGGAAATCTGGGATTCCTTTTCTTTCCAAGTGCTTCACTTTCACTGGTTGATGGTGTGCATTCAACATGATCATCAGAGGTTGATGCCACCGGATTGTGAAAATGACGAGACCAGTCCTTTAAGATCTGTGGGATGTAGGGACAATCTCGGTGATAATGGTCCGCATTACAAATGTCACAAGGAGATTTAGGTTTAGATGGTGTGGTGTGAGGATTTTCGCTAGATGACGCTTGGTTTCCCCTTTTCGATTTTGGTTCATTTTTCTTCTTTTCCTTTTTCTCTTTCTACTTCTTCTTCTTGTCAGTTACTTGATTTTTAGCTTTATCAGCTTTATCAAGCGAAGAGGAAGGAGGAGAGGGAGAATCAGATGAAGTATAAGGTTGGGAGGCAATTCTAGTGTCATCTAGTTGCTGACTTGAATGTTCAGGAATTACGGGATTCTGAAGGACAGAGGTACAGAAGAGCCAGCCAGGCAAACCAATCGTCAACCCTGGAAGTGACAATGTGGCCATATGGGGTGCACCAACATCTCCCCAAGAGGAGAAGGGACTAGGATTTCCTCCAAGGGTAAATCCTTGGTTGGTAGACTCAATTTTGTCAACCTAAAGACCAACGAGTGAATTTGTGATGTTATTATGATTAAAATAAATTTTAGACGCTTTGACACGACTTGTTTTTTGAATTTTAAAGAGTTGAGAAAAACAAAAGATGACTCTAGTCACCTTCAATTTTTATTGAGCCTGAAGTGACAAGTGCTCAAAGGAGCTTTTCCTTTAAGGAGTCTGAAAAGGAGCAAAATGGACTTCTTTGGAGATCTAGGCAGAGGGGATTACCAAACCAATTGCAAAACTATAGAATACCTTTTACAGTACGGCAGTCAATCTTCTCGAATGCTGTGTTTAGTGCATTGCGATCGATAGGGCGGCAGACATGGATTCCTAAGGATAAAGGATGTAGCCTATTGTGGTCTCCAAAAATATACTCGACGGTACATGGGAGCACATGTCCGTATTGGCACTTGCTGTCTCAGAGTGGAGGAATCACCGAACCAACAATGAAAACAATAGTTACCAGGTTTTAGAACGCCAGAATATGTCTCTAGCCTAGACCTCTAGATGTTGTGCGTTAGGTTCCAAAGCATTGTTAGATTCATTAAATTTATTTTAAGTTGATCTTGCTTAAAAAAATTCCTTTCAGGTTCACCACATGATGTGTATACAATTCCTAAAAAGCAGTCTAAAGATGATAAACAAACGTTTAATCTTCTTTAGGCAATGAAAATCCTAGCTACTAAGGAAAGAAAGTTAAGAATCTTTCAGCAAAGAGCACAGAGCACACGCTAAATGCACCGTCCTAAATCAAACCAAGAAGTCTAAATGTATTTTTTTTCAGCCTTCTTAATGTATGAATGATGATAAGAAAGCTAAGTGCAAATCTGAATTTTTTTGAAAGCGACAATACTTAACAAATTTCTTTTCAAAATGTAGTGAAGGTAAGAGAGACACTTTGCAATTTCGAAATGAAAGTTGCTTTTCGACACTTTAAAAAATACTAATTCAAATGATTTGCAACAGTAACTGTATAATCGACTATCAAGAACAATGGGATTCTCTTCTATGAGTGAAAACGACATCTACGACACTTTCATATCAAGAAACGACATTTCGACTATGCTACTTCTTTCCGAAAGAGAACTAAAAATGGCGCATAATACATAAAAACACTTACAGTTATTTGCACTACGGAGGCAGAATAATGTAAGAGAAGGGGGTTTTCACAGAGATACACTGACCACAGACAGCAAAACTCCTGGATAGGACTGAAAACAGTGAGGAAAAACCAAACTCTGAAGGTAAAGTTAACCTTCCCTGACCATCGCACCTGTCACACAGTGAATTCAGTATGCAAAAAACCTACTGCACTCGAGAAGTGTGATGCATATAGACTACCTTGAAGATAGGATGCGATGGTACCAGTGTGAGACTTTAAACACGTTTTCACTCACAATTTGCAATTCAATTCAGGGATTTAGGCCGAGTAAGTAATGTTTAGTATATGAAATCATAGGGTTGATCTAAGGAGGTTACTAGAGCCACCACTTAGGGAAATTAGACTATTTGCAGATCGATTGTTTAATTCATAAACAAAACCCGGAGATAGACTGAAGCAACATAGATCTACTTTGCATTTGTATAACAAATGCAGTTCGAAGGCTAGCTGGCTTGGCTTCAGGCTCTGTCTGTAAGTTTATAAAAGAAGCCAATATAGGCTAACAAACAATCTAGTTGCTCCCCAATGGAGTTGCCATTTTGTTACCGGGAATAGTGTCCACTCGGATGCTGCTATTCCCACTAAGACTGGTAGCTATCTTAGAAACAAACAAATAAAGTCTACTTTCATTTTCCTTTATGAAAATAGATAAGAGTGGAACAAAGGGGACCAACCTTAGTCTTGCGCCTGATTTCCTTGTTTGATTCCTCTCCTTCCTGATAGAGCTTTGACGCTTCTTCTCCGTCTTCCCAGCTTCAAAGAGCACCCGTGGAATCCCAGCAACATACTACTATCAAAGAACAAACATCTATATTCATACATAACAAAGGATCAGATGTGCGTTAA
>APFE031082107.1:79642-141851 GCA_000404065.3 Pinus taeda | reverse complement strand
CATCTTGAGGGATTGGTGGAAAGAACTTGCAAAATTGTAGGTCAGGACAGACTGGGCTTACAATATAGAGGGGCTATGCAAAGCATATCAGTTAATCACTGCAATGATGTGCCTGCTATATGCAAAGGTAGATTGTGATGTTCTTTTGGCATGTGGGTTCCACTCATGTATGTTAACACCACTCAGGGAATTATTTTTAATTGGGCAAGCATCCTCTCATCCTCCTTGAGGACAAAATTAACTCCCACCCAAAGCCCACCGCTAGAGAAACCTCTGGAATTTTACATGTCTTCGTACCTCCTTGATGTTGTCTGTTCGAGGTGCCACTTCGAGCACTGGAGCTGTAATTGGGGCACATTGGTACCCCATCCCATCCACCACCACTACAAAGTCTTTTGGGACATAGTTTATAGAATCATGTTGGATATGATATCTAAAACATTTATCATGCCACTATATCAAATGTTGTTTGGGGAAGGACCACCTTCCATGTCACAGAGAGCCGTGAGGACCATGGTTAAACTAGCTCATTGGTTCCCCATTGATGAAGGAATGATCATCAGGGTGTTCAATACTCATAAAGCTCTTCACACCCTGCCCAAGTTCATCACATATAGGACACTTCTATGAGAGGTCTGCTACGATATGACACAGGGTTTCTTGAAGGTTTTGAACAAAGATAAGAAGAAACCTTTGTTGCCTTTCCCTCTCACTATTGGGGCGTACATAATAGAAAACTTCAAATAGCTAGAAGTGAAAGCTGAAGAACTAGACAGAAGCGATTTCATGACCCTGAATTACAAAATGTATGACCTCAAGAAAGTCGTAGCTGCCCACTATATGAAGGCGAAATTCAGTTGGTCTTACATCCACAATAGGAAGGACCTTGAGGATAGGATTAGGAACTGGTATAACTCCACAAGGGAGATCAGCCCCAGTGAGTAGCATGCCATAAAATAAGAGCTCCTTAATGATGTCCAAGATGATGTAAGCCATAGAGAAAGAACACCAAAGGGAGTTGAGAAATCAGGGAAGCAAAAAGGAAAAGATGTTGAAGACCCTCTAAGTGGCATCAAGGAAGAATAAGTTATGCTCATAAAAATAAATGCCAAATTGGCAAGAAAGAAGAGAGAGCTAAAGAGGAAAAGAGAATTGGAGAGCAAACAATCACAGGAATCCTATGACTAAAGCCAGAATGAACAAGGAGAGACAATAAAAGTGGTCGATTGAGGCTTAGGACAAAGTGAGCATCCTCCTTTCGATCTACTTCCCATTACCGCCCTCACTGGTGGAAACCCTCTCCTCCAAGAGCTAGGCATCTCAGAAGATCAAGACGAAGAGGTTCTAGATCTCACTAAAATCACATTTGATGAAGTAAACCTCAAAATTATATAGGAGAGGAAGAAATCTTGCAACAGGAACCCAACTGACCCATTGTCAGTAACTATGAAAATGGATATCATGCCAAATATCATGAAAAATCCAGAAATGATCACCTTCGTTGGAACAACATTCATGGCTGCCACAAAACACACTGTAGCCCATATGGGTAAGTAAATTATAGACTTACAAAATAGGATATAAGCATCCAAGCAAAGGCTCACCCTTTCAGAGCAAGGGAAGAGAAGGATGGAGGATGAAAATGCGACACTCCACTTATTACACATAGGCTCATCTAAATTCCAAGTAGTAGCTGCATCGGAAACAGAGATCCTAGGGGAGGATTTGGTGGTAGTCTATGAAGAAATGGAAAAACTGCACCACACTATTGGACCCATGGTGACCATTCAAACTCACTCAAAAGAAATGGTTTCCATGCTCAAAGAGGCGATGACCGCTTTAGATAAAATACATGAGTGGTTTGAAAATTATCCTGAATCCCCAATAGTAGTTCCCGTGAAAGATTGGATCACTATGCAAAATAGTAGGATCCAACTTCGTATCAAATTTCAGTCCAGAGAAAAATTGGCCAAAGAGGCCAAAAGGGTGTTGGCCTCCTATATACAATTGATTAGTAGTCTGGAATCAATCACCCAAGTACATGGGCCCCCCTCTATAGGAGAGATTGGAATGGACAAAAATCAGGAGAAGATCAATGATGAGGTGCACAGATTTGTAGAAACTTACAGACAAGCCGCCCACATGGGAGATATGTCGATCTCAAGAGAAAATATCAAGCATTACATAGTAGAACCAGTGAGTGTCTACACCAGGTTGGTACCTTGAATAATCATATACATGCCAAATGGAATAACCTTCTCCTGGATGTACTAGAGTGCTAACAGTGACACGATGAAGGCCATCCATAGATCTCTCCCATCATGATAGAGTACAACATATGGCGCGCTTACCTGACATAAAAATTTAGGCTCAACATTAGAAGTTGCCATGTGTAGATTAACCAATTAGGATGGTAGTCATTTTTCATTTTGTGTACCACGGTAGCACATAATTCCCTGTGAACGTGAAAGGTCACATAGAATTCCAAGAGTCATTTGGTAGGTGAAAGGTCATGAGGAAGTCCAAGAGTCAAGAGTAGACCACAAGTCACTCCTATCCCATAAATGTAACCTCATCCAGCATTTGTAAGGGATTTTTTCTAAGGACTATTTTGGAAATTCATAAACATATTGCTTGAGAGAATTGTTGTCATTCGAGTCAATACAAGAGTTAATTGTACATCTTCACTATTGAATTCTTCAACTATCAATGTGCTTGTGCAATGAGTATTTTCCTCACTTGACGGATCGAATGTTCCTGAAAGATATTTGATGTGCGGTATCTCCACATGTTGTTTTGTATTTCAAATCTGGTTTTGCTACGTATGAATGGTGTTTGTCTTAATCATCCTATGCTTGTGCCAATGAACTATTTCTTTTGGTATTAGTATAATCTATTTTGACTGGACAGTTATGTACACTGATAAATGGTTGTTTTTTGTGAATTGATTTACAATCATTAAGCATTATTTATCTAGTATGCACAAGTCTTATGCAAACTCCTATTAATAGCAACTTTATGTAAGATTGTGTGGTTTACCTTTTTGCTATTCATGGTATATATGGTACAGGATATTTTTCAATTATTCTCTTGTGTTTATTAAAGTTCATACATTCTACTATGTTTGTATCATACCTTTGTCTAAAGCTCGATCCACAAAACTAAATGGCAGTCGGGCCTACATACCAGAAGGGATATCTAGCACACTCAGTGCAGGATCTAGTTGCGAACCTACACTGGAGAGATCCTGTTGAATGTTGGTGTAAAATTCCAGTCGACCAACAGATTTGGCGCTAGAAGGAGGACCATGGCAAGCACTAAAATCCCTCCTCATGCAAAGACTTCCCATCAAGGAAGTAATCAACCTCAGCATCCCATGCTCCCTAAGCTATGACATAATCCTGCTTTTGGGCCACCCTTCATGAAGCAACTCCAAGAAGAACCCCATATTACCATCCTTGAAGACACTCTTGGAGGAGATGAACTTCCCATGTACGAAGTCACTAATCAATAGCTCTGGACTTTGCACCCTATCACACGCCAATTCGCCAGGGGTCTAAGATGTATCCCTGCCACTAACTCTATAGCCAACTCCCAAACCTCCAACCTTTAACATACACATCAAGGCATCCTGGTTAACTCAATATCACAACTAATCGACTTAGCCCTAGATGACTACGTGGACGTTGTTGAAAGACTATCTATCGAAGGATTGGAAAGGTAGCCTGAAGATGAAGAAGGGGAGCCTAAGAATACCTTTACTAGTGAGAATAACTCGATACATAGAGAGGAAATGTATGGGAACAACCTAAGAATCACTGAGGAAACCCCCGTTAACAATCAACCTCTCACCAGGGGCACCCATGGGATCTTGGGACAGGGAGCCGAGGACTGCCTTAGTGGCTGCATAAACTTCTACAACAACCAACGTCTCCTTAGAAACCTAGGAAGCACCCAGAATGTGAGAAACACGAGAGACCTAGGACACCTCAGAGTGCCAAGAAGAGAAGGTAGGTACCCCCTCAGACTAGCGTGGGGTCAGGCACAGAAAGTGAATCAGAAGGCAATGATCGCTGCCTCCTTTTCAACCCTAGAGCAAACCACCAAACCCCGCCGCTGGCCTAGGTGTCCCAATCCCCTCTAAACCTTAGTGCCCTCCTCCATGATATGCTTCAACATTCTAAGAAGCATCTCCCAAAGTTTGACCCAGAGAAAGGGACCTCAGCTGATGACCACATTATCAATTTCTACTTAGCTTTGAAAATGGTGAAGGTCTAGTTCGACAATGTAGCATGCCGCTTGTTCCCGCATACCATTGAAAATAAAGTGACAACATGGTATCAGGTCCTACCTATCACCTCCATTCAAATGTGGGACGAGTTTTGAAAACCCTTTCTGGAAAAAATTTCAGAAGAGAAGACACCTTCCATGCTCCTCAGCAAGCTCAGCACCATAAATTCCATAAGAAGGAGAAGGTAAAATATTTTAATCAATGTGTCACCACTATTTTTAACAAATTCCCCATGGATGTAGCCCTTGATGATTCCATCACGATTGATTATTACATAAGGGCCTTGCTACAGGACATTGCTGTATTCATTAAGCACGAATCCAAGTTCACTTTGGTAGAGAATTCTTCCATGGCGCTCGAGGTCAAAAAGGATCTTCCTTCGATTGGTTCCTTGGAGCACAAGTCTCAAGAAGACGCAAAGCCCACCGGTAAGAAAAACCAGGCCTGCTCAAGTAAAATAGTAGATAAAGATAAAGACTCCTTCGATTTCAAGGGATTGACCAAATCTCTAAAAGAACTAACTAACGAAGTATATGAGCTAAAGTGAAGAACCAATGATGCTTTTTGAGGGTCCAAGCTCACTAAGCCCTTTTTCTAGAAGACCAATAATTTCCCCCCTAAGGTATCGCAAAATCCCAGCTCAACCTTCAACGTGGAAGAGCTAGGCAAAGATAATTTCTACAGTTTCCACGAGGTCTCACACTCGGAAGAAGCCTACCCACAATGGTTGTATAATATGAGCATCATTGTCACCCAATTGTTAGAAGACTAGACCACTGGGGAAGTAGAAGAGGAAACTGATGAGTCGACAGAAGATGACCCTCCCCTTGGTGACGATTCCCCATCCTTTGTGTTAAATTCCGAGGTCATCCGGGGAGGAGATGTGGGCGCTGCACAAGAAGAATTTGTGAGGGAGACTCCCTAAAATCCCTAAAAAAGCTACAATCTCAAGATTAAAGGTGTTGCAGTAGACCCTTCCCTCGAAGACAAGAAAAGGGCTTTGTTGTGTAGGATCTTACACCCGACCGATACCAGCCAACTGTCTTCCTCCTCACCTAGAGGAACGGATGATCTATGCCCAAACAAATTTCTAGCCAATGCGAAAAGAAGCTCTTCCACACCTAAGGATGCATTCAAAGGGGTTACCACTAACACCACCGTGACAACACTATGCATGTCTCCAGAATATTTACCCACGGATTTAGATTACAATATCATCGAATATTTGAAGAAAGCGTGAGCTAATATCTCATTATTTGAGTTGTGCAAATTTACCACTTAGCGCAAGCTAATAGCCAAAGCCTTGGATTTCTCCCCTGCCCTTGTCAAATCCAATGCATCAAACAACGGAAATTTCGTAGGCTGATCACCAGTTTTGGTCGATCTCTAAGATATAGTAAACGCCACAAACACCAACTTGAGAGGCTTAACTCCCCCATTCCTCTTAACATTTTTAATTTTTAATTTTAATCTCCACAACTACCTCATCCACTAGAGTGCATCAACCAATGTTATGCCCTGGTCGGTGTGAAAGAAGCTGAATATTCAACCAGAGAAAACTGACACCAAAATTATCCAACTTGATCGGTCTCAAGTCTCCTCCATAGGAGAGTTAAATAATGTCATCATTCAGTTACCTTCTGATTCCCAAGTGAACCAATGCATCAACATAATCGTCATGGACATCTTAGAAGCCTACAGTCTTCTTCTCAGCAGAGATTGGTCTTACAAGTTGTAGGGCTACTTTGCCACAGATTGGTCTCATTTGTGGCTGCCTTACAAAGGAAGAAATATCTAGATTAGGGTAAATAGTGAGCCTTGTATGAAACATACTGTTACCGACCTGTAGCTCTAGTGAGGCAATCAATTATGTGCAGCAAGATTTGCGAGTATTCCTCCTTGAATCTTCATTTGGGTGTTATCAGCCTCAGACATCAACCATTTCCCTCGATATCTAGGTTGAAATCCCCATGCAAACCCTCAGCCACGATGACCATTCTTTTTCCTTAAACTTACATACATCAGGTTTTCCTTCCCCTAGCACAGAGACATGGACATTGAACTATGATGGTTCAAAAACCCACGATGGAGCAGGGGTGGGATGCGTCCTACTAAATCCCAAAGGGGATAGATTTTTGATCTCATGCAAGTTAGAATTCCAATGTACCAACAACACTATAGAATATGAGGCATTGGTGCTCAACCTAAAAAAGGCTATCGACTTAAGAGCACACTTCCTGAAAGTCATTGGGGATTCAGAAATCATTACGAGGCAGGTACACAATACCATCCATTGTTTGTCCCCGCATCTAAAGAACTACTAGCAAGATGTATGGCATCTCATAAATTCTTTTAAAGCTTTCAATGTCATGTTTGTTCCTAGGTTTAACAACATTGCTGCTAATACTATAGCTAATGCCGTAGCTAGGTTCACACCCCTTAGAGATGGATTTTCTATTGAAATTATGCATAGACCAGCAGTACCAAACAACATAAATAACTTGTGTGTGTTCAACGATGTCCAACAAATTCTGGAGTTCATGGAAAATGAAGAAGTATTCAACGATGTGGTTATCGAAGAAGAGGAACATAAGAAATCATTACAAGATGATGTAGATTCTCAGAAAGGAAATACCTTATGAAAAGGAGTGGTGTCATTGGAAAAATTATTCGGCCTTTAGAATTGTTTATGAGGTATGCCAAATACCAAGACACATAGTTCCACTCACCTGCATGGGAAAATCAATCTCGGGACTAAGTTTGACCCGAAGTACATTAACTTGGGAACAAAGTGCACCCCAGACGAAAGACATGCTTTCATAAGTTTATTTTGCAGGTATTGTGATGTCTTTGCTTGGACTTATGATGACCTGAACGCATATGATACTTGAATTACTAAGCATGTTATTCCTACCAGAGAGGGAGTCAAACGATTTCAACAGAAACTAGGGAAGGTGCATCCCGCATTGGAACCCCTCATACAAAAGGAGTTAAAGAAATTTCTAAATGCTCGCATTATTTTCAAGGTCACACACTTGACATGGGTAACTAATCTAGTGAAAATAAGAAAAAAATTGGAGAAACACGCCTATGCCTTGATTTTTAGAACCTTAATCAGGCATCGGACAAAGACATCTACCCAATTCCATCCATGGAGCAAATCCTCCAAACCGTCTGAGGAGCTGAGCTCTTTTCTCTACTCGATGGATTCTCCAGTTGCAATCAGGTTATGGTATCAAAACCAGATAGGATTAAGACAACATTCTGAATGAAGTGGGGGACATTCGCTTTTCGTTGTTTGGCACTCAGACTCATAAACACTAGGGTGACTTTCGAGAGGGCTATGTATATCACTTTTTGAGGGTTAATGGGTTAGAGTGTGGTGGTATACCTGGATGACGTCATTGTTTGAAAAAAGGGTGACCATCTTTAGCACTTGAAATAGATTTTTGAAAGATGTCAAAAATATGGGATCTCTCTCAACCCTAAGAAGAGCATATTTGTCATTTCAGAAGGCAACCTATAGGGCCACATCATCACCAATAAAGCAATCACCATCGACCCCGACCGTGTAAAAGCCATAGCACAAATCCCTCAGCCGAACACCAAGAAAGGTATGCAATCTTTCCTCGGCAAAATTAATTTCCTGCAAAAGTTTATTTCATATTTTGCAAAAATTGTTAAACCTTTACATAACATGATAAATAAAAGACACAATTTTCAAATGGGATCGGGAAGAAAAGAATCTTTTGATCATATTAAAGAAGCTATCACGGAAGCACCTCCCCTTTCAACCCTCGATTTTAGCAAATATTTTATCTTGTACACTTTCACTTTAGATTCATGATTAGTCATGGTCCTTACCCAAAAGGACTACAATCATGAGGAACATCCTATATGACTCATGAGTACATGGTTCCAAGGGGTAAAGCTAAACTATACGGACATCATTAAGCAGGGTTATGCTGTTTACAAAGCAATGAAACACTTCATTCCCTACATCCTCAAGAATCATGTCAACATGATGGTCCCCCTTCATGCCGTCAGATTCCTCTTTGTACAACAAGAGTTGGGGGACAGAAAAGCCAACTGGATGACATCCCTCCAAGAATATGACATAATTTTAGCCCTACCACACTGTAAAAGGGCATGCTCTCTGTAAACTGGCTGCCTAGGTCGCAGATCATCAGGACACAGAGTCTGTTGGTCTAGCTTAGGAAACAAAAATATGGGAGCACAAGATCAAAATGAACCACAATGAACTCCTTGTCTCACACGAATCCTCATCATGGTATGCTGATTTAAAACAATACCTAACACAGGGGTATTTTCCTAAAGCCATGTCCGCTACACAAGGGAGAGCCATCAACCTTAAAGCTGCCTCATATCAGATGTTCGAGGGGAACCTTTTTAGGAGGCATCACCTCAATGTGTTACTAAGATGTCTAGAATACGATGAAGCTCAACAAGTGCTAAAATATCTACATAATGAACCAGTAGGAGGTCATTATACAAGTGACACCATGGCTCACAAGGTCATGTGGGCAAGTTTCTAATGGCCCACTCTATTCAAAGAAACTCATGCATATGTACAAAACTATCTGATATGTAAAAAGTATGCAGGTAGATATGCAAGGTCATCTGCTCCTTTGCAACCCATAGAAGTCAAGGACCCTTTTCAACAATGGAGTTTGGATATCATAGGCAAGATCATCCCTAACTCGTCAAAGCAACATAGGTACATACTCACAGCTACCGACTATTTCACTCAATGGGTAGAAGAAATCCCATTACGAAAGGTTAACGATGAGGAAGTATATCTTTTTATTAAGTAGTACATCATGGCTAGGTTCAGCATTCCATCCTCCTTTGTTTTTGATAATGCTACTTACTTGTCATCTTCGAAATTATATGATTTTTCTCTAGAAAAAGGCATACTGTTAAAACATTTAGCTAATTACTCTACCCAAGGAAATGGCCTAGTAGAATCAGAAAACAAGAACCTCATTCATATTATTAAGAAAACCCTACTCTCGCAGCAAAATAATTGGCACAATTCCCTCAGTAATGCTCTTTGGGCTGACCAAGTCACTCCCAAAACCTCAATCAACACATCTCCGTATTTCCTATTCTATGTGAAAGAAGCCATCCTACACCCCAGTCTATATCTCCCCACACTTAGGCTAGCTCAAGAGTCACAAGGCACCCCTTGCCCATGTATACAAAGTCAGATTGATATCTTTGTAAAAATAGAGGAATAAAGGTCCAAAACTAATGAGACGTTTGTCATCCACCAAGCCCGGATCAAAATATGGTTTGATAGGAATACTGCAGGGTCCCACAAATTTGAGGTAGGGGACCTCATGCTCAAATGGGACTGGGCTCATGAGGACAGAGTCAAACAGACAAAGTTTCAAGCTTTGTGGGTAGGTCGATTCCAGATTATAGAAAAAATTGGTCATCACACTTTCAAATTACAAACCCTTGGAGGCTGAGTGGAACCCCTCCCAGTGAATGGCCATGACCTCAAATTTTACTTCACATAGCAACCCCAAAGTTGATGGCCACACTTTGTACTATAGTCTACCATTGCTTTCATATATAGTCATCATTTATTGTCAGTTAGTTTTGATTGCTAGTTTAATTGTTGTCATTTAGAATAAAGTAGAGATGACAGGTTAAAGTTAAAGCAACCCTACACTTTGGATCCCTCAGATGTTCTTTGGATCCGTTAATGGACCAAAACTTACGTAGCGAAAAGAGTATAGTAGGTCGGATTGGTGATGACAGGGAACATGATGGAACACACATGTCCTCATTTGTGCCCACATCGGTATATCCCCACTGCTTACATGGTCAAAATTCTTGAAGCCATTCTAGCTCACTCGCAGTCCTCGGAACAAAAGAGAAACTAAAGAAACTAGCAATGAGTATACATATATCTCGGGAAAATAATAAGGATTGTGAAAAAACTAGAAACAACCTCTTTGCATGTCAAATAAGTTGGGATCCCTCATCCGTCCAAGCTTTAAGTCTTCATTAAATAAGTTCATATATGCACAGAAAAAGTAAGTTCCAATGAGAACCTACACCTTTTTCATAATTAAGGGCTAAAGGACTGAGAAAAGCTCTTTGTGCAAAGAGGTGGAGCAACGAATCCATCGGGGTACTGAACAGCCTCGCCAACAGTGCAACAATGTTCGCGATTTCTAGCTAGTCACTCTGCCAAGGTACTATTTAGGCTCATTGGCAGCAGAGAAACACGAGAGTACCATTACCACTATATCGTGAATACCTCAAAACTCATATTGTAACTTTAGTTTCCCTTTTGGGTCCAAGACAATAGGACTTAGTGCCCTATTGTGTGTGAAAAGATCATGCCAGGCCAGTTGGGACAACTGGCCAAGTTCGATAAGGGGACACAGAATACCATCAGTGGGACCCGCAACTCCATGAAGTGATATTTACTTAAGTCCCCTAAAGTGAGGCTCGTAAACATCATAGATCCTATAGTATTTTAGGGAATTGCCAATTGTTGTAGTTGTTACAACAATACCTCCACAAATACGGGTAACCATTAAATTTTTGGAACCCCTACATCAGGCCTTAGCTTCAGCCCCACCAGTCCTGCCTGAAGGTTCATCAGTGTCGATAAACCTGAAGAGAAATCCATTTTTTTACTAAGTTAAGCCAAATTCACTAGTTCACGCCTTGGTAGGCTAGTTGTATAGTTGGAACGTGAAAATAACCCATAATTATGACCATGACAATCGTTGTGACCACAGCAACTCGCGGGTCGCAAGGTCACATAGTTGCACCTCCAACCTCTTAGCTATCATGCAACCTCGTAACCTTTCGAGTTGCAAATTTGCAAATTCACAAAGTCACCTTAACTACCATTAGTCACTTATGCGACTATGCGACTCTGCGATTCACAAGGTCACAAGGTTGCAAGTTTGTGCCGCCTACTCACGTCCTCCAACGTGACCTCATGACTCATGTGACTTCATGACCTGCAAGTTGCAAGGTCATAGTAGTCACACTCCTGACCCTCATGACCTCCACATGTGTGATTGTTTCATAAATAGGAGGGCACCCAGTCGCATTTGTCAAGGCTCTGTTGGTCGGACTAGAAGCTAGAAGCCCCTCTGACCCAAATTTGTGCATGCGTTCGACTGCAATAAGTAATGGTCCTACCTCTTATAATCATTATTTCCTTCTAATTGTCACTCAATGCCCCTCCTGACCTCTGGCATATCTCTCACCGTAGGTTTTAGCCTTTTACTTAGCTTTTCTCTCCTTTTAATGCTACACAGGTTTCCCTAGCCTTTTTACCATGCCTGCACTCAAAGCTTTTAGTTTGCCTTGCATCTGATCCCCACATTTTATCAAGAAGCCGAAACTCCATCCTTCTGAGAGTGACCCATATCTCCCAAAGCTATTTAAGGCCTTCTATGAGCCTTTCTAAGTCATAGTCGTGTGCCCCACAACTGCGATAACCTTCCCCTCACGACTTCACCACTTCACCACTTCGTGGCTCCTCATCCCAGCAACCTCCGACCATTTGCAACCTACGACCATCACCCGCTGTGTGATCTATGACCAAATGTTGTGCATCGTGATCTTGTAGTTGCTCCCCAAACAATGACCTCAGTCATGTAGTCACATTCTGAGCATTTGAGGCTATGCAACTTTCCTTCCCCACGACCCTCCTTTCACCGGCTAATTCTCCTTTTATTTTTTTCAATTTATTCTCATGCCCTCTCTCTCATCATGGGATTCCATTTTTGACATGCCAGGTGACATTAAGCATGAGTGCATATCCATTTCTTCTTTTGAAGACAGGATGGGTCACCCGACTACTAAAGAAACTCAAGGCACCCAAGAAAGTGGGGCATGGGAAGTTGATCCAGATGAATAGCCACCTATCTTTACAGACATGGTTTGCAACATAAATAAAACCACCAATCTCTCCTGGTATGAAATCTACGAGGATGTTTCTAAGAAGGATATCCCAGAAACACAGTAGGACTTCGAAGTATATATCAACATCAAGAGGTCAAAATTACTTAAATTAGTGGCTCATCCACGAGTATTCCTATGCATAGAAACCATTGAATGGATCTTGCAGTGTACAAGCACTAATCACTGGATGATCATGGGTCATGATGGAGCACACATAGCCACCATTTCTTTGACAAGCATCAACGCCTACTACAAATTGCTTGAGAAGCAATAGATTTTTAACAGGAAATGGCTCGCCGGGTTCACCATCCGAACGAAAGACATCCTGAGGGATTGGTGGCAAGAACCTATGAAATTTTATGTCGGGACATCCCATGCTTACAAGATAGAGGGCCTCCATAAAGCATATCAGTTAATCACCGCAATGATCTGCTACCCATATGGCAAGGAAGACTGTTATGTTTTTCTTGGCACATAGGTTCCACTCATGTATGTTATCACCACTTAGGGAATTATTTTTAATTGGGCAAGCATCCCTTCATCCTCCTTGAGGGAAAACCTAACCCCCAACCAAAGCCCACCCCGTGAGCAACCTCTGGAATTTTGGATGTCTTCATACCTCCTTGACGTTGTCTATTCAAAGTGCCACTTCGAGCACTAGAGTTGTAATTGGGACACATCGATACCCCAACCTATCCATTGCCACTACAAAGTATTCTGGGACATAGCTTATAGAAACATGTTGGATGTGATATCCGAAACATTTATCATCCCATTATACCAACTGTTGTTCACGAAAGAACCAACTTGCATGTCACAAAGAGCCGTTAGGACCGTGGTTGAGGTAGCTCATTGGTTCCCCATTAATGAAGGAATGATCATCAAGGTGTTCAGTACTCATAAAGGTCCTCATTCCCTACCCAAGTTCATCATAGATAGGAAACTTCTACGAGAGGTCTGCTACCATATGACACAAGGTTTCTTGAATGTTTTGAAGAAAGGAAACAATAAACCTTTACTACCTTTGCCTCTCACTATTGGGGTGTACATAGTAGAAAACTTCAAACAGGTAGAATCATAAGTTGATGAACTAGTTGGGAGAGATTTTGTTACCTTGAATTACTAAACATATGACCCCGAGAAAGTTGTAGTTTCCCACTGTAAGAAGGTGAAATTCATTTTTTCTTATGCCTGCACTAGGAAGGATCTAGAGGATAGGATTAGGAACTGGTATAGCTCCACAAGGGAGATCAACCCCAGTGAGCAGTAAGCCATAGAAGATGATCTCCTCGATGATTTCCATGATGATGTAAGCCTCAGAGAAAGAACATCAAAGGGAGCTGAGGAATTCAGGAAGACAAAAGGGATAGAGGTTGAATACTCTCTAAGCGATAGCGAGGAAGAATAAGTTATGCTCATACAAAGAAATGCCAAATTGGTGAGAAAGAAGTGAGAGCTAAAGAGGTAAAGATAATTGGAGAGCAAAAAATTATAGGAATCCAAAGACCAAATCCAGAATGAACAAGGAGAGACAAGAAAAGCATTCAACTTAGGGTAAGGACAAAGTGAGCTTCCTCCTTTGGATGTACATCCCATTACTTCCCTCACTAGAGGACACCTTCCCCTCTGAGAGCTAGGCATCTCAGAAGATCAAGAAAAAGAGGTTCTAGTGTATGAAGAAATGGCTTAACTACACCACACTATAGCACCCATAGTGAGCATTCAAACTCACTCAAAAGAAAGGGTTGCCATGCTTGAAGAGGCCATGACTGCTTTAGATAAAATACATGAGTGGTTTGAAAAGTACTTGAAAGCCCCAACAGTAGTTCCCAGGAAAGATTGGATCTATATGAAAAACACTAGGGTCATGATTTGTATCAAATTTTAGTCCATAGAAAAATTTGGCCAAATATGCGCAAGGGTGCTGGCCTCCTTCAGACAATTGTTCAACAGTCTGGAATCAATTATCCAACTACATGAGGCCCCCTCTATAGGAGATATTGGAGAGGTAAAAAATCAGGAGGATATCAACAATGATGTGCAAGAATTCATAGAGACATATAGATAATCCGCCCGCATGGGAGATATCCCGATCTCGAGAGAAAATATCAAGCATTACATAGTATAATGAGTGAGGCTCTACATAAAGTTGGGTACCTTGAATAATCATATAAATGCCAAATGGAATACCCTTCTCCTAGATTCACTGTGGTGCTTACATGGACATGATGAAGACCCGGCATAGATCTCTCTCATTGTGGAAGAATACAACATATAGAGTGGTTACCTGACAGAAAAACTCAGGCTCAACATTTCGGAACTTGCCATCTGTAGATTAGCCAATTAGGATGGTAGTAATTTTTCTTTTTGTGTACCACGGTAGTACATAATTCCTTGTGAATGTGAAAGGTCACATATAATTCCAAGAGTCATTTCATAGGTGAAAGGTCACGAGGAAGTCCAAGATTGAAGAGTAGGCGAAACGTCACTCTTATCCTGTAAATGTAACCTCATGCCTCATTTGTAAGGTCATTTTTGTAAGGACTATTCCAGAGATTCATATACATATTGCTTGAGAGTATTTTTGTCCTTCTAGTCAATACAAGAGTTAATTGTATGTCTTCACTATTGACTTATTCAAATATCTATGTGCTTGTGCCATGAGTATTTTCCTCACTTGATGGATCGAATGTTCCCGAAAGCTATTTGATTTGCAGTCTCTCCACATGGTGTTTCGTATTTCAAATCTGGTTTTGCTACGTATGAATGGTATTTGTCTTACTCACTCTATGCTCGTATCAATGAACTATTTCTTTTGGTATTAGTATAATTTATTTTGACTACATAGTTATGTACGTTGATAAATGGTTGATTGTTATAAACTGATTTACAATCATTAAGCATTATTTATCTAGTATGCACAAGTCTTATCAAAAGTCATGCTAATGGTAACTTTACGTAAGATTGTGTGATTTACCTTTTCTCGATTCATGGTATAAATATGGTACAAGATATTTTTCCGTTATTCTCTTGTGATTATTAAAGCTCATACATTTCACTAAGTTTATATCATACCTCCGTTCGAAGATAAATCCACAAAACTAAATGGTAGTCAGGCCTACATACTGGAAGGGATCTCCAGCACACTTTGTGCAAGCTCTAGTTGGGAACCTACACCGAAGAGATCCCCTTGATTGTTGCTATAAAATTCCATCCCATCAACATTCTGTTAGAGTCACATGTGCGAAGATAAAGAGGGTACATTTTCTATTATAACATCCCTACACCATAGTCATACATATCTCATTGTTTGGGCTAGAAAAGTAGGCCTATAAGGCCTCTCACTCAAGCAAATAAGGATCTCACTCAAGCAAAGAAGGAAGAGTTCCATATCACAAGAAATCCCCTGACACGTGTGAAGAAACAGTGTTGCACGATTGCAATAACAAGTCTGCAACTATATCTCAATAACGAGATTGGTTGAGAAAGAAATAAAGGTATCCTTATGTGTACTAAGGATAAAGGATAAAATATCTCTTCTAGATCTCACATAACAAGGTCTAGCATTAGTTTCTAGAAGGAGAAAGAGGATGAAGTGTTGGGGAAGGAAGTGCCAGAAGAAGGAAGACAAAGTGCCGTGGAGCAAACTATAGAAAGGACAAAGGACTTGAATTTTTCTTGTAGGACACTCTAGTCAAGGGTATAGGGTTTTGTGTTTATCAATAGAAGCTTCAATAAGAGAAAATTACCAAAGAGTTTTCCTCTCAAGAGAAGAGGGGTTTTGGCCCTGGCAGAGAGCCAACATCTTGTGTTCCTCTTCTTATGTTTTAGTTTCAGTTTGACAAAGTACGTACACATGCATTGATAACAATAATAAGAAGATTAATCTAACAAGACAAATTGTAAAAAGACTAAAAAAAATTCTATCAAGTCAAGAAGAATAACATTACACCTAATTTCCCTTGATTCCTCAACAAACCTCATGACTAAGCTTGTGCATGCCAAAAGGGACTGACATTCTGTCAAACATTTGGAATCAATGCAACCTATAGATCTAGGATACAAGACAAAGCATGAATGACTGAAAGAAATTGTGAAACATAACCAGAAGGATCACCACCTTCTCCATTGAACCATTATACCATCAATCAGGTCTTTCATTGATCATTTTAACAATTACAAGTAAATACATGAAATAACCATGACATGAACCAGTCATATAACCACGCTTTTAACCAACACAAAACCATATAAATATGAGAAATATGTTAGCCATTAAATCCAAGTATAAACCACTGCAAAAGTAATAGAAATTATCCCTTATTAATCATAGGCAATTCTAACTAGGTTCGGGACTTCCACCTAGCACCCGACCATATACATGGCTGAACCAATTATCTCTTTTAACCAGTCACCCTTGTGGAATATTCCAAGCATGAACGCGAGATCTCATAGGACCACAAATCTAAGAACAACAAAGGGAATATAGTGGTTAAACCACCTCCACCCTAACCAAACCATGATCACACCAAACCTGGTGCTTTGATCACAACTAAACCAAACTTTGAATTCCATCTAGAATCCATCACTATGCATGAGGAATTTTTTGTCTCCTTGTCTCTTAGGCTTTACTGCAATACAATCCCAAATCACTATGTCCTAGATTAAGACTAGTCTCATAGGATTTATTGCAATCCAAACCCAAATCGTTGGGCCCTAAATACAGACTTCTCTCCCAGGCTTTACCGTGGATCATATCAAAATTGTTCAAGGGATTCCTATGCCTTTGGGAATGAAACTTCAGACCACTTCCACCTTGTATTATGAAATACATCCAACAAACCAAAGCTTATAACTGAGATAAATATCCCAACATACCATGGCATTTGGACCATGTGCCATATTCCAAGCATGAATGTGGGATCTCATAGGACAAAAAATACAACAATAACGAGGAGAACCTAGTGGTTAAACCACATCCACCCTCACCAAACTGTGAACACACCAAACCTGGTGCTCTGATCACATCTATAAAAAACATGGAATTCCATCAATAATCCATCACTATCCTTGAGGAATTCTGTATCTCCCTGTCTTTAAGGCTTTACCACAATACAATCCCAAATCACTAGGTCCTAAATGAATACTAGTCTTTCAGGATTTACTGCAATCCAAACCCGGATCATTAGGCCCTAAATAGAGACATCTCCCTTAGTATTTGCCATGTATCCTTCCAAAACCATTCAAGGGATTCCTATTCCTTTGGGAATGAAACTTCAGACCACCTCCACCATGTATTCCAAAGTACATCCAACAAGCCAAAGCTCAAAACTGAGATAAATATCCCAACATACCATGGCATCTGGAAAAAGGAAAGGCTATGCCGAAAACAACTGTCATAACGTAGCAAAACCATGCCACTATCAGTAAGAGAACCATAAACCATCATGCAAAGCCATGCATGTCCAAACCATCCAAGGAATCACACATGCAAAAGGTTACCTACAAGTATTCTTACTGAAGTTTCTTGATCCTGCTTTCCTTCCTTTCCTTCCCTTACTTTTCCTTCCTTGCTCCAAAGCTAGAGTGCTCCAAGAAAGCTCTAAGTGGCTACGAGTGAGAGAAAGAGAGAGAGATAATAATGAGAGAGTGCCAAACTTGAACAGAGAAAAGTTTTCCAACTGATCCTCGAAAGCCTTTTTATTGATGAGGCCTCTAATTTCTCCATTTTCCATTATTTTCCTTCAATTTCCTCCTCACATGAAACCTATGACCTTTCACCTTGCGTTTCTCCTAATTTCCTTTATTTTCATAAATAAATGTGCCAAAAACACCTTTTTTCCTTTTATGCCTCTGCCTTAGCCTTTGCCATTGCCAATTTTCCATATCAAAAACACATCCAGTGATCCCCAGTACGATATCTTTTCCCAACATTAAGCTTGGAATAATTGTCCCTTAACCATGGTCTTATTTTTCCTTTATTAAATTTTATTACATGAACTTTTTACTAGGGCTATTATAGAACCCTCCCCATTAGGGAACACCATCCTTGCTGTTAAACCACACCAGGACCTTAGAAAAATTGTTGAAACAAAACATACTACCCATGGAGTTGTATAACTTAGCTCGTTGCAATATTTACAATGAAAGAACTTCCCAAAATAAAAACATCATGACAACATGACGAAATAAAAACCATGATAACATGAAACCCATACCTCTTATTGGAGCTTTCTTGGGCACGGGATCCCCCAAGGGCAGTTTTGGGGCTAAAAGCCCATACTTTGGTCATAATTTTGTAATCCAAGTGTAAAGACTCTGCAGTTTGTGGTCGCAGAGCGCATAGATGTTAAAGAGTCATAGGGTTGTCCGCCCACATTTCTGAAATGTAATGTTGCCTGTAAAAGATCTACACATCATCTATGGACCATGAGATTGTATAAATAGGGCTAAGCTATAAGTAGTTAGAGGGAAAAAAGGAATCAAGGTATCAATAAAGAAAGATTAAACATGTATGAGAGATATATTTGAATTAGAAGTCTAAGTCTTGGGCCATAGTGTAGGTAGAGGCGCTGCAGCTGACCGTTCAAAGACCTAGAAGTCTGCAGCTGAGTGCGCAGACTCCTGCAGCTGAGTCACAAGGTGGGTCGAGTCTGTAATGGTTTGGAATTATCAATAAAGAGAAGTATTCTACAATTTCTACGTCTTTATTTCTTGTTTATGTATTTGGTTATATTAGGTATGAATTTCACTTATAATGCTTATATGATGTGTGGATATATGTAATTGTGTTGGTTAAGTGAGCACAAGCAAGAACATCTATTTACGTGAACCAAACTAAAATATCTTAATAAGATGAGTAAGATACTTAGCGTAGTTTGGTAAATATCGCAGCTTGTTGCCCTAGCAGCGCAAAAGTATATTAGCCCTAGGTTAGGGCTACGCGGAAGCTAATTGTACCCTTTCGTGAAGGTAATGAAAGGTGGAAACAGAGGGCTAAGAAAACTGTGCGAAGGTAGGTATGGCTAGAATAAATCGACATCACATCCATCTCAATGGTGTGAAAACTTGGTACTAGCATCCCCCCATACTGCTTTGGGTGATACTTCAGTCCGCATTGTGCGGTTGATGCTCAAAGGGCAAGTAGTGTAGGGATTTTTTTGGTTAAGTAATGTTGAACCTTGGTCATGCCCCCACAATCCAACAAAGGGTTCTGTTGATGGGACCAGAATCTGCATAAGAGATGTGTGATGTCGTATCGCTGGAACCTAACCAAGAAAGAAAATGAAGGTTGATTGGATAGAACGATTCATGCTTTCAAGGCACAAGAAAACAAAAACCCGTGACTGTCAAAGGAATAGTGGTCGGAACAATACCTGTATATGGAGATCCATAATATTCTTTCCCCCCTTTCCTACTGAGCTATACGAGTGGATCAAGAAGCTAGCAGATAACTAAGGAAGGTGGAAACTTGATGGTCCTATTGTGTGGCCCCCCGAGCTAGTGCGGAAGGTTGCAAGCATCAAAGGATAAGATTGCTTGCACTATTGACCATTGGCTCAATCACATCACAGGAGGGTTGTTACTGAATTTGTGGTCGACATCTCAGTCAGCTATAGAGAGGCAGAGCGATGCTTTTTTAAAGGACCACAAGATAAGTACATCAAATCTTTGAACACTTGGATTAAAATTCTATTGTGCGAAAAAAGCGTTATGCAGCTACCTTGATCTTTGGCAATACGTAAAGCGGAAAAAGTTATAGAACAAAGGAAATAAGGGTCCAAAGTATAGCCCCTTGATTTGACCTCTAGGAGGGGATGAAGAAGTGATAGCAAAGGTCTCACACCGAAGTGCTAGTTAGTTGATAAGACAATGATTCCTGTGAGTATCACCTTCGCCCACACCACCTATTTATTCACCATCATCACCTCCAACTTCAACCGTTCCAACTCCACCTCCACTGCAATTCAGTATGGTGAATACAATGAAGTTTCCTTTGTTCAAATGCTTGGGAAATGAGGACCCGACCAATTCTCGTTCATTGTGAGGGATGTATGTAATGTTAAAGGTGTTACAAATGATCATGTAAAGAAGGCGACATTGGTTAGTGCTTTTCAAGATCGTGCGCTAACCTCGTACATTAAGTACTGTAATGATAACCCAAATGCTAGAGTAGCGGACATCAAGTAGCACTAAATAGGGAATTAGGAGGCCTAAGTCTGAGTCATAGTTGGTCATGGGATTCAAAGAGATTGCACTGTGACCAGGTGAGATGTGTGGGAATTGGATCAAAGAATGAAGTGTCAAATCCGTGAAGCCAATATGAATTTGACAGATGGATACCATTGCGAGTGGTTTGTGGATTCGCTACTACCTGACTTGAGGAGTGCATTGTCACAATAGAAGATAACAACTCAGGCAGAAGCCTTGGAGATTTCCATGACACTACACGAGACTCCAATGCAAGATCCTAATGTAGGAGTTCAACAGATCCACACGCAACTGCCGAATCCATGCCTTGGGATGAAAAGCCTGAAGTAGGACAAGATGGTTTGAGAAGAGGTACGTGAGGTGGTATGGTGCTTGAAATGAAAGAGTCAGGGTAATGACAAAGACCACTCCCTGGTCTTTAGAAATTACCTTGTAGGAGTAGGACGAATGCCTTTAAGGCTGGAAGCTCAAGAAGGACCTAGCGCGACACTTGGTTTATGGTGCGCTATTTGTCAAGTAGTTAGAAAACATGCCATAAATAACTACCACTTGTTATAGAAGTATGTTCAAACACCGCAATTGTTTTTCAGCAAATTTTAAAGATCGGTAGGACATGATGAGCATACTTGCAGGAGTTATGAATTGATGATGGATATAACTCTTGCCTATAGGGTTTAGGCCGAAATGTAGCCCCTTGACCAGAATGCAAGGATGGCGTGAACAGGATTTCAGGGCACGGATGAGGCCGAGGTGGGGGAGGACCTAGTAGAGGTCGCAGACAATTGATTTTCTACAATTATGGAGGGCCAGGACACTATGTGTGTGATTACACTAATCCAATGTGGCTGTGTGCAAGGATTGCACACTATTTGATCATGAAACAGAACAACGTCCTACACTAATAGCTATGATATGTGACAAAGGGGCGTTACCACCTCCCCCAACTCAGAACTTGCAGATGATGAGGTCTGATCCATGTAAGGAATATCCAAATGTAAATATAGTGCTTTGGAGTGTTTTCTTGATGGGAGATGATAGGGGGAACACCCAGAAGACAATACATGGGTTTGAAGAGCCCTGGAAAAAGAGGCTGAGTTCAATTTGGAGCGTGCTTGTGAAGAATTGATGGAAGCTATGAAGAACTTCACTAAGACCTCCACTTCAGGAAGTAAGGATAAACCTAAGCTAGAGATGGATCCCTCTATGCTCACAACTTTCTTAGAAACCTATGTGAAGTTACTTTGTGACAGTAAGGCTGTGAAACAGTTACAAGAACTCATCAATAAATGTGTTGGGACCATTCCAGGTGAACCACGTGTATCCCAAAAGATCGTTAAGCATAAGACAAGGATGGGGCGTGAAATGAAACTCATCGTACAAATAGAAGAGTACGAAATGGATCAAGTTATTTAGGATTTGGGATGAGATGCAAGTGTTCTACCGAAATAAACATGGAAGCGAATGGGGAGACATGCACTGTGATGGTTGCCGATTTAGCTAAGGATGGCGGATCAACAGAAAATCACACCCATGGGGTGGCTGTAGGGAGTGACCATGGATATTGAGGGAGCGAGAACACTGGCAGACTTTGAAGTAATACAGATTTTGGATGACATCGATCCCTATCTTGTTCTCTTGGGAATTGACTAGGCTACTGATATGAATGGGGTAATCAATCTGGAGAAGCGAAAGATGATATTTGAGAAGAAATCACTACGAGTAATAATACCCCTAGATGCTATAGAAGGATCACGTAATACAAAACCATTCCACGACTATGAGAGTGATGATGATCTAGACTGCATCTATAAGATAATAGCGTGAGACCAAGACTAAGTGAATCCCACTATGGATGGAAGAATTACATGGGATCGTGAGAGTTCCTACACTTTAGACTCCGATGAAGAAATAGAACACTAGCAGAATCGGTTACACAAAGTAACTACGCCAAATTGCAACATGATGACCCGATTGCTGCACTGTGTGTCATCAGAGGTAAGAACTATGTCTACTTATGATGGTCTAAATGAGGTAGATACCTTCTTGGATGAATTTGAAAGGGAGGTGCCATAAAAGTAGCGCTTCCAGGCCTTTGAGTGGGCATTGCGTGCTACACCTGCAAGATGGTGGGGCATGCACAAGGGAAGTTTTGGTGATTGGCGTGAATGTAGGAGGATGATGCAAGCGATCTAGGAAGCCTAAGTTATGACTCAGAGACATGTATGATGGGCAGAATGATCCACACGCGTATTTGGCCAAATGTATGTAGGCCTATGGAGAAAAGCCACAACCTAAATGGGTGCAACTATTCTATCATACCTTGGATGTTATCCCAATGAATTGGTATATAGAAACAAAGCTCCATAATGGGGCAGATGAATGGGATATCCTGCATGACGAATTCATGATGACATGTAGTTTTGAGGATAGGTTTTACAGTATTGATGAAGCACTATAAGACGTGAAAGCAGCCATATTTATGATACCACAGGATCCTTTATACCTAATGCGGCCTGAATGGGCTACTCCGCTGAGTCACACACTGGAATGTTATAATGTAACTACTGAAGAGGAGGACAAGGATCCGCAGAAGATTAACATTTAGAAAACAGAGGGCCACCGCAAGGTCCAAGGAACACAGATTGAGAACCGTGATATAACCAAGCCGATGAGAAATAAATAGGTGAACATTGGTATGGAGACAAAACCCAAATTCATGAAGATAGGAGACTACTGGAACGACATGACAGTGGATAAGGTTGCTGGATTACTCCACGAATATCAGGAATTATTCCTTACCAAGTTTACAGATTTGAAAGGAATAATGAGACATCTAGGAGTGATGAAGATCACATTAAAACCTGACACAAAGCCAGTTAAGCAGAGGCCTTACTGCCTGAATCTAAAATACAAGGAAAAGGCCCACCTAGAGCTATATAAAATTTTAGCATCAGCGATCATTGGGCCTATGGAGGAATCTGATTTGGTAAGCCCAATGGTGGTGCAAGAGAAGATGCAGAAAGATGAGATAAGGATATGCATGGATCTCATAAAACTTAATGACACTTGTGTGCATGAACCTTTCCCTACTCCGTTCATAGATGAAGTGTTGGAGACTGTAGGTGGCCAAGAAGCATACTCCTTCACTGATGGCTTCTCTTGGTACCACCAAATCAAAATCTGGCCAGAGGATAGGAGCAAGACAACCTTCGCAACTAAGTGGGGTTGTTTTCAATAAACTGTAATGTTGTTTGGGTTGAAGAATGTGCCTGTTATCTTTTCATGTGTGGTTGTGAAGGAATTTATTCACAACTTCCTGGAGGTATATTTTGATGACGGGACTATATTTGGGCTAGTTATGTGCCATGTAGTGAGCTTACGCTTGATGTTGGATACCTGTCGAAGATATCAGATTATAATCAACCTCAAGAAGTGTCTATTTTGAATTTGTGGTTTTTGTAGCATTCAAGGAATTTATTCACAAGATCTTGGAGGTATATTTTGATGACTCGACTGTATTTGGGCTAGTTAAGTGCTGTGTAGCGAGCTTGCACATGATGCTCGATACCTATCAAAGATACTAGATCACGCTCAACCTCAACAAGTGTCTGTTTTTCATTTATTTTGGGAAACTATTGGCGCATGATATTTGCATACAAGGGATGATGGTAGACCCAACGAAGATCGTGATGATTCTAAACTTGGAAGCGCTGAGGAGTGTGAGACAGTTGTGTGCTACTCTAGAAAATACGAGATATTACAGGAAGTTTATCAAAGGCTATGTCTAGATCAATGAGCCAATGGAAAAATTATTGAAGAAGGATGTCTCATTCTACTAGAATGATGACAGTAAGAAAATCTTGGACATATTGAAAGAAAATATGGTTACCATGCCGATTCTAGTCTTTCCAAACTAGAAGAAAGAGTTTCATGTACATGTTGACACATCATGTATAGCACTAGGGGAAGTACGAACACAAGATAGCAGAGAAGGATTGGACCACCCTATCGCATTTGTAAGATGCAAATTATCCAAAGCAGAGAATAACTATTCCACCACTCAGTGCGAGAGGCTAGCTATGATGTATGCGCTCCAGAATTATCGACACTACTTGCTAGGAAGTCACTTTAAGATGTATATGGATCACTCCGCGCTAAAGAACCTGGTCAATAAGCCTGTGTTGGGGGGTGAATTTTTAGATGGCTCTTATTGTTCCAAGAATACAATTTTGAAGTTGTTGTGAAGCCTAAATGTTTGAACGTGGGACCAGATTACTTGTCGCACATTGAGACAGGGGAGGAACCCACTAATTTGGAGGAAGGATTACCTTATGTGTAGCTCTTTGTTGTGCGTGTTTGGAATGGAGATTTTGAGGATATAATACACTTCCTCACAACAGGAACTGCACCGAAAGAATACTCTATCCAACAAAAGAAGGAATTAGTGGTGCACGCGGTAGATTCCTTTGTCCTTGTTGGGCATCTATACAAGATGGAGACTAATGAGATATTGCAAAGGTATGTACCTGAGCTTGAACGAAGAAACGTCCTCACAAAAACTCATGGGGGCACTACGAGAGGACATTATGTAGGGAGAGTAACCGCATAGAAGATTCTACACGCAGGGTTGTGGTGGCCGTCCCTTTATCAATATTTAAAATCATATTGCAAGGCATGTGATGTATGTCAACGAACAGGCAAGCCATCACGAAGGGATGAAATTCCTTTGAATCCTCAAATAATGTTATAACCCTTCGAAAAGTGGTCAATAGATTTTGTAGGACCTATTCATCCCCAAGGGAAAATGGGCGTGAGGTATATTATCATTGCAACTGAGCACTTGACTCGTTCGGCAAACGCACAATTGGTGAAGGATTGCACAAGCACAACTATCCCGAAGTTTCTATTTGAGCATGTATTTACAAGATTTGGATGTCCAAATATTTTGATGAGTGATCAGGGTACACACTTTCTGAACGAAATGATTAGCCCGCTGATGGAAGAATTTCAGGTGTATCACCAAAAGAGCACATCTAATCACCCACAGGCTAATGGGACAGTGGAGGCATTCAACAAAGTGCTCAAAACCATGATGACCAAGGTTTGTAGTGCTCAACAAAGCAATGGGACCTACGCATACCTGCAGTATTATGGCCTTACCGAACATCCTACAAAAAGCTAACATCATAGAAATGCTTTAGGCTGGTATACGGGGTTGAAGCAGTAATTCCTATGGAATGCATCATGCCTAGTTCACACATAGTAGAGATCATAAGAATGATGGATCATGGAGCCCTAGGAGACAGGCTCGTGCAATTGGATGAGCTTGAAGAAGAATTATTTTTGTTTGGATTTCACCAGCAGGTCCAAAAGCAGCGAAAAAGGGTGGCATGATTGACATATTAAGTTGCGCACTTTTAAGGTGAATGACTTGGTGCTATTATATGACAAGAAGTTTGATAAATATCCAAGGAAATTCATAATGCATTAGCTGGGGCCTTATGTTATTAAGGATATTACCGATGCTGGCGTAGTCCAGTTGGTCAAGTTGAATGGTGATCCCTTCCGAGGAAAGGTGAATGGTAGTCGATTCAAGCCATACAGAGGTGGCCCAACCATCTGACTCAGTGACATAAGCATAGGCTTACTACTCCAGGCAGCTGAAAGGAGGCACAGGACTATAAACTATAGTTCCTAGGTTGGGGAGCTACATGCTTTTAGGACTGCGTGAAACAACGAAGTGTTACACGATCAACGAAAACGTGAAGACAGCTACGCTAGTGCACAAGTCTACCAGAAAGTGACCATTAAAGTCATTATTCATGATTTGATGGTTAGTGTGAGGCTAAATGGAGTGGGCATCAGGCATTTAAGGTAAACTTTATGGCTTGATTCCTGAAAATATGTCTCCAATATAGCATTAATGGGTCGAATGTGGGGGGAAATGTCGAATTTGAATTCAAAAGGCCCTATAAAATTATAAGTGGTTGTCCAGTGAAAAACACTTGGCAATTTGAAAATCCAGTTTTTGCGCTATCAATTTTCTATGGACCTTACGACTTTTGAAGATTTAAGAGCAAGTTCAATGTTTGTGACATCGCCAACGGAGATGCGGGACTTCCTGACTAGAGTGATGTCAACACTCCAGGAAGCCACATAGGAAATTGCGGTAGTAGAAGCCTCAAAGAATGTTGGAGCAATAATGAAGGTTCCTAAATCACCTAGAAGACTGAGACCTAAGAAGGATAAGAAGGCTATGATCCTGGCGCATCTCACCATGAAACCCATAGAGGGCCAAGCTCACCTTGCAGGAAAAATGGAAGGCCGTTAATCTAGAGGCTAATGAGGAGGAATCTAAAGAAATCCTGGTGGATGAGGAGGATGTGGAAATGGAAGTTGAAACCCAGGGTGCAGGGCCTATTACCTAGTTACCCAAATATGTTCCTCTGCGCAAGGGCAAACCAAGGTGCCGAAAGATAGATGAGAGCAAGAGCTTCCTATAAACTCTGTTGCTCCCAGATGATACTATTTTTGAGGGGCTGCACTTAGGGCGAGTTCTTGTACTAAAATTTCAAGATTGCGACATCGCGGATCATGAGAAATTTCTGCATTTAGCGACTGAGTAGCTAATGCATAAATAGATTGATGTGACAGGAATAATGATTGAATTGGAGTAGTGCACATGGCTCAAGGGTGTAGCAAAAGCTGAATTGTTAAACTTGATATGGGTGCTGCATTAAGACCGCACCCAGTGACCGTCTCCGTCATCAGGCAGTTGCTCTGCTTGGTGCATGATGGATGTTTGTGGCTGGAGGAGACCATTCCCATCACTGATGACTTGATTCATCGGATCACATGGCTACCTTACTCAGGGGAGGATCCAACCAATATATCAGAAGGAAAAGGTGGTGAGTTAGCCCTCACGGAAAAATTGAAGAAATAATTTAGGTTGGAGAAGAAGAAGTGGTGATATGCCATCTCCAGCATTAACAACCCTTCAGTCAACGTTGCAACATAAATTTTAGCAAGCAAGGTGATGCTGAAGTGCCATGTGGATGAGGTGCCCATGCCTATGGTTGTGCTAGTAGCCCGTGTACTAAAGGAGTCCAGTTCAACTGGGCAAATTATCTATGCGGCAAGTTCCTTACGAAGTGTCACGAGGCACACGACTAGGGAAAGGCATTCCACTATGTGTAGTTTTTTCTGCCGGTCATACTAGTGGCATGGGAGCTACCCGAACATGGCCAATTGCCTTTCTTCACACTAGACCATCTACAGACAACGAAGTATGCTTCACTGTGGGTGACCAGGGACATGCAATGAATAAAAGAAAGCAAGATTTTTTGGATCTTGATCGAGATGAATATCTAGATGGGGACCAATCATAAGTTGCGGTTATCGCCAACAGTATAAGCCAATATGTAAAGCTTTACAGAGTTCAAAGTTGATTTACACCATGTATTTATCAAGGCATGGAAGGACCCTATGAAGAGATGGCATAACCTACCATATTTGGCTACTAATGATGTAATTTTTGCAGTCCTCGAGTTTTGGTTGTTAATGTCGCACACTCCAACAGACTTCGCAGTGGAAATGGAAAAGTTCATTACGAAGAATAAGAAGGGAGAAGCCAAGCTCCAAATGGATCAGTTGGCAGAGAAGAGTAGAAAGGAAGAAGCAAAGGCTAAGGCCCATGCATTGTGCAATGCTGCGAAATTAGCGAAACAACAGAAAACACGAGGAGAAGAGTGTGAAGAATAAAAGTCACCTTCACTAGAAACTGAGGCAGAAATAGAGACAGAAGAAGGTGGCACAGACTCGCAGATGAGGTCCACCCAACTCCACCGTCTGCAACCATGATAGCATGCTGCACCACAAAGGAAAGCTAAGGCATCAAAGACATCCTTCGAGCCAATCAACTTCAGTGAGGGGGATTTGCATGATATCAGAGAAATGGTGAGGGATGTCACTATGGAGGCCCTCTAACAGTTTGAAGAGAAGCAACAATTGGTATTGGGGGCTATCTAGACACAGCTGTAGGAGTTACAGGTTTTCACTCCACAGGTTGGCATAGTGTCCACATCCTGACAATCAACACTTCAGCTACTGAGGAGATATTTTGCACAAGGGTGACCAAATGATATTACTACCTGATGAGGAAGGGAATACAAAAAAGGAGGCCAATAGGTCCATGGTTAGAAGTCTAAAAGGGTTAGGACTAAATATGGCCACGATCTATTGGGTGATGCTCTACCTCTTGTAGGATGGAGTCACTACAGAACTGAGGGCCAGGGAGAATCATGCTTTGCAAGTGATGAGCAAGCAATGCATAAAAATCAAGTAGTTGGGCTTGCAACACAATGAGGAAGTGGAGGAGAGCAAGCAAATAATATAGGTAGTAGAGGAAGCCTGTCAAATGGTCCCAGAGTTCAACATTCAGGCAAAATAATTGATAGAGGTGCCCACCCGCAAGTTGGCCACAGGGGTGCGTGACACCCAAGCAGAGATTGCCTAGGTTTAATTGGAGCCAAACGTCTAGATCATAGAATTACAGTTTTGGGCTCAACCCTCAACTCCATAAAAAATTAGGGAACAATGTACCACCATTGTTACAACAACAATAGCGATGGTCGACAGTGTAGTAGACTACATACAGATTTTTGGACAATCATTCAAGGTCCTCACCATCCTCCATGAGGACCAAAATGTAGAGCTCTTGGAGACAGAGGTGCACAAGCTACAACAAAAATATTGCGAGGTCAAAGGGACTGTGCAAATAGTTATCCTTACACAGAGGATTGCACGGATGTCGGAGGCAAAGGCACTCAAGGAACAGGTGGATGTTGCTCGACATAAAGAAGCGGTCTTAAAAGCGTACCTATAGCCATGGATAGAAGAGGCTTATGTGATCATAGACTGCATTGGAGGAAAGCTCGTGCAACTGCAGGTAGCTCAGCAGAAGATTTAGGGCATCAGTTTAGCAGCACTCACTGAGCAATGTGTGGAAGAATTCCAACAGGTAGCCGCTCAATGCAATGTCGAAGTTGCAGTGAACCAAAAAGAGCTGGGAGGTCTTTGCACTAAGATCTTCACACCTATAGAGTGACTCAAGGGTGAGTCATGATGTTTGTGTTGGGGGCATGTTAGGTCCGGGATCCCGTAATGATAGTTTTGGGGCTAAAAGCCCATATTTTTGTCATAATTTTGTAATCCAAGTGTGAAAACTCCCCAATTTGTGGTCGTGGAGCACGTAGATGTTAAAGAGTCATAGGGTTGTTTACCCTTATTTTAGAAATGTAATGTCGACTATAAAATATCTATCCATGGTCTGTGGACCATGTGATTGTATAAATAGAGGTAAGCTCTAAGTAGTTACAAGGAAGAAAGGAATCAAGTAATTAATAAAGAAATATTGAACATGTATGAGAGAGAGCTCTAAAGTAGAAGTCTAAGTCTTGGGTCATAATGTAGGTAGAGGTTCTATAACGGAGTGTGCAAAGGCCTAGAAGTCAGCAAAAGTGTGCAGGGCGGGTCGAGTCTGTAATGGTTTGGAATTATCAATAAATAGAAGTATTCTACAATTTATATATCTTTATTTCCTGTTTATCCATCTGGTTATATTGGATATGAATTTCACTTATAATGCTTATATGATGTGTGAATATATGTAATTATGTTGGTTAAGTGAATGCAAGTAAGAACATCTGTTTACATGAAGCTAACTAAGATTTGTTAATAAGACAAGTAAGATACTTAGCTTGGCTTAGGAAATATCGTAGCTCGCTACCCTAGCAGTGTGAAAGTATATTATTTATTGGGCACGGGATCTCCCTAAGGAAGTTTTGGGGCTTATAGCCCAGATTTTGGTCAAAAATTATAACTTTGATGTAAAGACTTTGCATTTTGTGGGTGCGGAGCATGCACCTTGCAAAAGATTCATAGGGTTGTCCGCCCTCATTTTTGTTATTGTAATGTCGACATTTTATAAATAGAGTAGGGCTCTAAGTAGATCTAAGAAAAAAAGGATGGAACCTAATCATGGAATAGAGGCATAACGAAAGATCTAAAAAGTAAAGTCTATTTTTGGGTCATAGAGTATGAGAAGGCTCTGCAGCTGAGTGCGTAGAGGCCTAGTAGTTTACAGCTAAGTGCACAGATGCTTGCAGCTGAGTGCGCAGGGCGATTTGAGTCTATAACAGTTGGAAGTATTAATAAAGAGAAGTTTGATATCATTTATGTGTATCTATTTCTTGTTTTATGCATCTATTACTTTGAATATACATTACGATTTTAATGCTTATATGATGCACGAATATGTATGAATGTGTTGATTAAGTGAATACAATATAGAGTATATTTTTACATAGAGTTAACTAAGATCTGTAACAAGATAAGTAAGATACGTGGTGTAATTTGCAAAAATAGCACATTTCATTACCATAGCAGTGTGAAAGAATCTTTGCCCTTGGATAGGGCTACGCAAAAGGTGATTATAACAAACCGGAAAGGTATTGAAGGTCAAAATAGTGTGCAAAGTAACCTGCATGAAGGTAGGAATAGCTGGACTAAATCAACACCTTAGACATCTCAAGGGTGCGGAAACATGGTTCCAGCATGCCCCCATACTACTTCGGGTGAGACTTCAGTCCGCACTCCGTGGGTTGATGCTGAAAGGGCCAGTAGTGTAGGGATTTGTTTGGCTAAATAAATCTGAACCTGGGTCAGGCTCCCTCAAGACAACAAATGGTTCCATTTCCAAGATCGAAATCTGCATAGAGATTTCTCATGTCATATCATTGGAATCCAACTAAAAAGAAAATTGAAGGCTGCTTGGACAGAAGGATCCATAGGTTGGTGGCACAAGAGAACAAGAACCTGCGACTCTCAAAAGAAGAGTGGTTAGATTGCTACCTATACATGGAGATCCATGAAATCCTCTTCGTGTCCTTCCCTACATAGCTACACAAGTGGATCCTTGTTACATAGTATTGCTATAGGATAAAATGCACGGTGTATGGAGAATGAAGATACCCTCAAAGGTCTTCCCAAGACCTTCAGAAAACTATCAAATTATCTGCAACTGTCACAAAGTTACATGCATGTTCATAAAAAATAACTAATTATCAAAGTAAGATAAAGAGATTACGTCAAGCCTCTATGTAGATTTGCTGGAGAGCATGATGCAGCTAAGTGGAAGTCCCCTGAGCCAGCTCCAAATCATGTCCTGCACATAGAAGAGACAAGCATAACCACAGCATACAACTATGACAACTAATACATGAATACGTAAAAGAATATTTAGTTACATATAACTAAGCTACTCATGCTACAAGGTATTGGAAAAACAACTGAATGAATGATAGTACCATCACCATGGAGTAGATAGTACAACTGTATTTCTATATTAATATTTGAAGAGTGATTACAACCATCTATTGCATCAGCCTTCCTTTACCCCTCCAACTTCTCTCTCTCTCTCTCCCTTCTTTCCAACTTCTTATGATTTGTGACAATACTCAACAATCAAGTATGCTATCCTTTCAAATGCTCTAACCTCTTTCAGCATTGCCCTAACTTTGCTTATATAGCAATTGAGTTAGGGTTTCCAAGCTCCTTCTTGAGTTCCCTAGGGAAAAAGCAATGAACTTGTTGGACACCTAATCCTCAATGGGTTAGTGTGGAATCCGAATAGACAAAAGGAGTCCAAGAGACCTTGGGATGTGAAACCCAACGGTCAAAAAATGTACTATAAATGTATATCAGTTGTTAATAAAATATGTATTCTCATGTTTTATCTTTTGGATTATGTTGCTGACCATGTGCGTTTAACATGGTATCAGAGAAGGCATATTCCTACCCTGCATAATTACTTTGAGCCATTTGTTGTATGCCCTTTCTATGCAGAAAATAAACCGTTCTGACAGGTCTATGGATTCTCTGTCTACCTCTCGAAGCCTCTGCTTTATTTATGCAATAGAAACATTGGTAATTTCATTGCAGTTACTCTTTATGCACTTAAGAAATACCAACACTGACCCTTGCTAGACCTGCACTCCATACATTCTCCAATAGCCAATTTCTCTCATCACTCTGAAGCTGTTGATGCCTGAGTGCGTTTTCATATCGACGTATGGGAAACTGTGCTGCTTCTTCATTATAAAATTCATTGAACTCGCATTATTTATGTAGGTAACATTCCTGCATTGGATGCCTAGTATTGGTCCTGCGAGAGGTACGAGGAGGAAAATATTAGACGGGTAGTTGCGGCTTTGAGTATGAGCAGAGATTTGTTTCAGAAAAAGAGCACCAATTGGAATAAAATGATGAGCAATTTCCTCTCTATGCACTGACCTTTACGCTGCTCCTTCATATTCCTGATTTCTGTTGAATGATATCCTCCACAACAGAATCCTGGTGGTATTTATTACATTCATGGCATGGTTGTTACATCTCAAAACTGCATACATGTATACTCTTAGTACTCATTCTGAAGTACAAATGGGTGTCAACTTCCATACACGTTTTCTTTTGCTAATAAAACGTAGTTGTTCATCATCATTTTCATCAATTGAATTAGAAGCTACATTTAAGGCCTATAAGTTGGGTACCAAACCATCAGTGGCAATATAGAGCACCCTCACTCCTCAATCCAATAAATCCTTGGTGAAAGTACCACTCACTCTAAAGGCATCTTCAATGAAGGCAGTAGGTCCAACAACTATAATGAGATGGGAAAATCCTCTTAACTTGCTGATATGAACTACCTCCTTCCCATTGACCTCTAACTTCAGATTAGCAAGGGTTTCTTCCCTTGAGAGATTTTCTAGTTGTGCATTTTGAGCCTTTAGTTCCCTTGTGTAGAGAAAGGTAAACAAGGAGCTAGATCTCTGGAGCTAGATCTGCATTTGAAGCATTTCTCAATTCAACAATGAAGTGAGTTATGATAATCAAGCCTCTAAGACCACCACTTGCTATAAATGCAATATAGAAAAACATCTTGACAGTCCGGAATGGAGAAAGGACTTCACTTCTTATGTTTGCTGCAGTACTGATGTCAGCAATAGATCAATTTCCAGGATTAGCAGAAGAATAGATGACAACATCTCCGTGCGTTCCATGGCCTTTACATTGAAGAGGTAGCAACTTTAGTAGCCCGAAATGACATGGGCTCGATCCACATAGGTTCTTACCTCACCCAACAAGAGGATTCCATCTTATTGTTGAAGGAAAATACATGTTAACATGCAAGCAAGTAGTGGTAATGTACCAGGTTCTTATGAGTTGTCTTATTGTTGAATTGAGAAAATGCGGTGACTTGGCGTGTGAAATGTGGTGTACTTTTCTTCTTGGTATATCAATGCTAGTATTGGCCCTCACCCAGGATATTGCTACTCTCATTCCCGAGGTAAATGGAATGATAGGGAGGAGACGGGAAAAATGCAGATCCCTTCACTCTTTAATTGATGATTCTATATGGCGCTCGTTTATGTCTGCGCTTATTGTTAAATGCATGCATTTGACGTTCCTTTATATTCACAAAAAGGTATATCTATTTATCAAGGGAGTAAATAAAAAGAAAGTTGTTTCTAATTTCTAGCTTTGGTCATTTGATGTCAAACTTCATGATATTGAGAAAAAAAAATATTATCATTGTTTAGCCTCTTAGATCTCTAGTATGATAATTCATTGCTCGCTGCTGAACTGAAGATCAATAGTCTCATTTCGTGGAGAAAAGATGATTATTTTCTATAAGGGATGAGAGATAGATGTCCTCTTAAATGTTCTAAGTTTTTGCGTGTTCTTTTGAGTGCTGCCATTCATTGCAGTCTTGCTTATTTTATATGAAGAAAATGATGATGTTGTAAGCACTTGTTTTGGAAAAATTTGTAACAAAGTTTCACCTGAGGGTTTCGAGGCTATTCCACATACTATCATCAATGGTTAAGAGAATTTATTAGTAGTTGCTATTGAACTTGACTATTCTTTTCCATTGGCCAAGAAAGTGAAGGAGTATTTGAAGGATCCAAACAAGTTTGCAGTTGTTGCTGCCCAGTTGTGGCATTGTATTTAAAAATCATTATAGTTTATGTCTACATATATATGCATTGATTCATTGATTCATTTGTTGCATATTTATAAAGGATATTGTTGTGTACTCTGAGTGGGTCTTACTTTTCTGCATTGAGTAGTAGTTGTGATTAGTTTTTATGGTGTAAATCAGACACTAAAGTAAAAATGGCCAGAAACAGGGAAGTATTAGAGTTCCTTAAAACTATGATATTGTCTACTAATCATGATACATTAAATCTCAGCAAAGTTTCTCTCACAGACATTCAGGTTTGGCTACAAAATGCACAAGAGAAAAATTATTTTTGGGAGCTCGAATCTCAGCTACAACAAGAAGAATTAAAACAAAGGAGTCATTCTAAACATGTTTCTGTTCAGAACATTGAGACTGCAACCCATCAAAAGCAAGTCAATAATGTTATAATTGGTTCAGATTTAGTACCCAATAAAGCAGTAGTTGTACATGCAGATGCAGAAACTCAGTCTGCACTTCCCAAGCCCATCATTAGACCTTGGGAACAACTTGTCCACAACAAGCACAGAACTGGTCTGAGACATGAGAAGGACTTGTCCTTTCATATTCCAGACTACTCAAATCCCATTCAGTTTCAGAGTGTTGGATTCCTTCATGATAGTTCACCTCCAGTTGTTCGAGATTCTGCTCCTCTTCCACAGTAACAACAACAGATTGTGAAATTCCAACACTGTGACTGAGTTGGCCATTTGAAAGATCATTGTTTTGATCCTCATCCATGTAAGCACTATCATAAAGCCACCCATTCTTCACATAGATGCTTCAGAAACAAATGTCCTATAAGAACAAAGATTCATCTTGGATGGAACGCTTCTTGGTAATGGGCATCAACAGCCAAGAAGATATTCCAACCACATGTTAGAACTTCTTCCATACTATTGAACAGTCTTGCAGTTGATTTTTCTCCATCATCTCACCTTGTATCTGACAGTGGGGGAAATAATGGTCATCTACAAGCTTCAAAGCCACATCAAGCGAGACTGAGCCACAACCTGCCACACCAGTTTCAGAGTTGTAGCCAGAAACAAAGATGCCACTGAGCATGCCTTCAGTTGGTAATCTAGGAAACTTCCTTTAGTAGAATACTTGAGCTTCTTGCTAGTTTTGAAAGAATTCCAGGAATAGAGTTGAGAACACTTCCTCTAGCAGAAGTCTTCCCTTTCATGGTTGAAGGTTTCCCTCTTCAAAACAATAGGAGCACTTCTTCTAGCAGGGGACTTTAGCTTCTTGCCAGTTTTGGAAAATTTGCAGGAACTGCATTAAGAATTCCAGTGTTGGTGGTCATCCTTAAACCACCGCCCTTTATACCAACATTTCAGAGAGCACATTCAGCCTAGTGCTGCCATGCATTTTTTGCACATTTTGTATTACAACTCTCTTCTTGGACTCATACATAACCCTTCAAATTAAGGGGGGCGAATGTTGGACACCTAATCCTCAATGGGTTAGTGTGGAAGTCGAATAGACAAAAGGAGTCCAAGAGACCTTGGGATGTGAAACCCAACAGTCAAACAATGTACTATAAATGTATATCAGTTGTTAATAAAAGATGTATTCTCATGTTTTATCTTTCATATTATTTTGCTGACCACGTGTGTTTAATGGAACTTGCCATGTTTTTCATCCCTTTCCCATTTTCCTCCTTCTTTCGGATTAAAAATCCTCCAAATAGGTTGATTTTAGATGTTTCCTTGCTTTTTTTGAGTAATTTTAGGAACAAATATCTAGATATTTATGAGTCAGTTGTTCCTTTGACCGTTAGAACTTCACCAAGTTTCACTAACATTGTCCCCTTACTAGAAACTTGAGTTAGTAGGGTCACTAACACACACGTAGGCTTGCTAACAAGCTTTATAAAGTAGGTTGTTACTGTATAGCCAGCGTTAGTGTGGAATCTAGGCCTGTGATTGTGGTCTTTGCTTCAACTATCATGTCTTTCCCCTCTGAGTTGATGAGGAGGTCAATTTATTATATAACAGATGCCCCCTAAAGTATGAGATCAAAGGCTGCGATGATGGCCGAAATACTTTACATTAACTATAATTTTCCTTCAAAAAGAGAGAGAGGATCGAAGCTTTAGGTGTCAAGGGAAACCTCATTCAACACATATATATAAAACTACTAAAATCATGTCCTGAGTCGGGCATTCCCATACTTAGTAGCTATGTTAGAGTGATTTTTATCCTATGACATATGACAATACTAGCCACTAATAAGCACAATACGGATCTCGTGTCATAATAGAATCATCCTGATAAGCTATCTGCAAAAAACAATATCCGCAACTTGGGAGAGGAAACAAGGCTGAATGATGCAAGCCTCTACCCAAGGTCTTGATTTCCGCTTCACTGAACAGCATAGATCAATACATGTGAACAATGCGTTGACGTCGAACATGCACGAAATCATCTCATTACCAGTCAATAATGGAGACCATTAACAGACACGAGTAAGGCCACTGATATTGGTGATGGTCTCCAAGATGCACAATATAATCTAATGAGTGTGAAAGATGTCTTTGTCATTGAACACCCATAGAATCACTTTACGAGGAGCCAATAATGAGAACCCCTGATCAAACAAAAGGAATCGTACCACTAATGTCTATAAGTACCAAGGTAGTAAATGTGTTTCTAGGTTATCTTCGTAGATAGAGTGTTGAAGTCAATAGGAAGAAACATGTCGAAAGGTAGGCAATAATGCGTCCTACATCAATCGACATGAAATGAGACAAGGATGAATTTTTTTTTTGATGAATCTTTTGAGCACTTGGGTCTAAACAATAGAGGGCATGATGAAAGGATATGATTGATGGGTTGATGGAGGAAAAAAAAGGTGAATCATTGAACAATAGAAGGGTCGACAATGGTTTTAACCAAACAACACTAGACTCGTGAACACCAAAGAGTGTTAGAATACGAAGATGCAAGGAGATTAGGGTATATAGGCTAAACTCATAAAATTGTAGGATTCATATTGAGAGGCCATCACAAGGAAGGTTTATTTGAGGGAGTGCCATGTTCAAGGGAACGACTACTACCAAACCATGCTTTCTAATACGGAATATAGTCGTACTATCCACTTTCCCCGTTTGATTAGTTTAATGAGTCCAGATGGGTAAGCTCATCGATCTTTTCATATTTAAAGAGTCTGAAAAGCACCACAAAAAGAGTGACTCTCTACCCTATTTGGATTAGTTTAGTGAGTCCAGATAGGAAAACTCATGTATCTTCTCATATTTAATGGGTCTGAAAAGGATCATAAAAAGAGCAACTCTATCATTCATCTGTGTAATTTAATGAGTCTAGATGAGATAACTCATCGATATTTTCATATTTTAAGAGTCTGAAAAGGATTGAAAAAAGAGAGACTCTATATCTTGTTTGTTTAATTTAATGAGTCCAGATGAGATAACTCAGTAGTATTTTCATATTTAGAGAGTCTGAAAAGATCGTAAAGAACGACTCCATGGTAGTCCCTTTGTCATAGTTGTTAACAGGGTGCGACAAAAGGTTAATAGTATACCCGAATCAGTTACTTTTCTGTAAGTTAATCTATTGAATCCGGATAATGGGAACCTATGTTTAATAGATGTCAACCTCATATTGTTACGAGTACGAGGAGACAGACCAAACTCGTTTTTCATCATGAATTTTTAATGAGTCACACGATGACAAAATCAATACCTTCATCAAATTTTAACGAGTCAAATGAAGAAAACTCAAGGTATCTTTTTCAGTTTAGTGAGTGAGGAAAAAGAGGTAAAATAATGGCTCGTTCCTCCTTCATAGATTTAACGAGCTTAAAGGAGGGGAAAAACTTGGTGATTTTTCAATTTTAAGAGCGAGAAATGGTCCCAAAAAGAAAGTGCTCTTGTTACTGTCATATATTGTTAATGAGTTGAGTAACAAAAACTCAGGGATTTTTCAGTTTAACGAGTGAGAAAAGCACCTAAAAGGAATTCTCGGGTCATCTTTATAAATGTTTAACGAGCGTAAAGACAAAACTCGAGATTTTTTCAGTTTAGAGAGTGAGAAAAAGGTGCCTGAAAGGAATGCTCCATTGGTCTTTTTCAGTTTAATGAGCTATAAAAAGATTGAAAAAGAGTTGCTCAGACCATTGTTGTATATGTTTAATGAGCCCAATGATGAAAAACTCGGAGATTTTTTAGTTTTTAGAGAAAGAAAAAGTCCTGAAAAATAACATGCTCATATCTTCTTTATAGTAGTTTAATGAGCCCAAAGAAGAAGACTCAAGGATTTTTCAAATTAACGAGCAAGAAAAATACTAGAAAAATAATTCTTGATCTTCTTTGTGGTAGTTTAACAATCCCAAAGAAGGAGACTCAAGGACTTTTCAGATTAACGAGCAACAAAGATACCATAAAAAGAATGCTTTACTTATGTTGATCTCATGCTTGACAGTAGAAGGGTCTATGCCATGCATTTCCTCATAAGACCAAGGGAAAACATCATGGAAGTCCTTAAATAAGTAGGTGAAGCTTGCAATTTCCTCAAGATTGCAATCTGCTCCAATATGGATGTTTTCCACGATGCCTGTCTTGACAGAAATATCAATGAACAATGTCTTTGAAATATTTCCCATGTTTCCTTCCATATCCAAAGTTTGGATAGTCGTATAGGGTGAGGAAACAATTTCTGGTATGTTACGGGATAGGATTTGAAGAGGCATCATGTCCAAATCAGATATCAGAACACGATGGTGTGAGTCCTCCCAAGGTTGCTCTTCTAAACTCGTGATCTCTCTAATAGCTTCGTCCATAGGTAGGACTTGATTGAGTGGATCAGAAGAAGGACTGGTTGTGGGAGGGGAAGTGGTATCGTTGGCTGTAACTAAGGTGACCAGAGATTTGGATGCAGATTGAATTGCTTGGTAGTCCAATTCAGCTGGTCACAGTGGTATTTTTTCTCTATATGTGTCAATGTTTGATGGAGCCGGTAGGACACATGGATCAGTTTTCTCATGAGGAATAGATGAAAACATATTGACCGTCCATGAAACCTGGGCGGCTAAAGAGGGAAACAACCCATCAGGGAAGAAGCCTTGAATAGACTGGTAATGATACTAACATAAGAGTCAGGTACACCACACCCTAAGGGTATGGAGCTGCAAGGTAATGGAGAGTAATCTCGAGTGCAAAAGGATAGTTAGTTGACTGTCACTATATTTACATCTAAGGGAAAGAGGATGATATGGAAGATCGAAGACACAATGGCCTTCATGGCATAAGTCCAAGAGCAACCCAAAAGTATATTATAGTTGAGTTTATGATCTACAACTTCAATATCTACCGTTACCAGTTTCCCACTCAAGGTTATGGGATAGCTAGCCAGGTAACCTTTTGGGATGAATGTGTGGTCGTCAAAAGCTTTAAGGGAATTCGACAATGGCGATTAGGTTGGAGAACCCAGGGCAAGCTAACATGAAGTCGACATGACATAGGTAGAAGCACCTTCGTCGATGATAATTCTATGTATACCTTTACCTTTCAAAAAAACTTGCACTTGAAATGCAAGCTGGTGGGAAAGGGGAGGTTTACACTTTTCCATGTCAAAAAATACAAGCATGGAATCCTATGCGTTGATACCACCAATATTTGAAAGCAAAGCTTTCCTTTGTGCTGGACATGTTTCTAATACTTCGAGTGCTGACATAGCCGACGATGCTTGCACCAAGTCTTCTACAATGTTGTAGGTTTTCGAAACACATCCATACGTATTGTGTGTTGTGCATTGAAGTGCCCCTTTGGGGGGTCAAATTACAAGGTTAGCAACTGGCCTTTGGATATGCAAATCGTTGGGTGATGATGGGTTTATACCTGAGGAGGGTTCCTCTGCATGAGTGATAGGAGCTCCATAAGATTTGGCTCATGTTTGTACATCTACCATTCTAAATGTGTAAATGGTAGAAGATCCTTCACTAGCTAAAGGATGTTGTGAACCATCATTGCCCCCTTGCGAGGGTTGTGGTTGGTTTTCAATAATGTTGTGCTACTGCTGAGTGGGAAGAGGATTTTTGAGAACAAAAAGGGTTCGACTAGTATCCTTTTTAGCAATTTATTCTATGTATTCCTGAAGGCGCGAACAATGATAGGTCATGTGGTCTTCAACATAGATTTTGGAGGGAAATAGTTTATCCATTTCATCGTCAGGAGGTGTAGCAGCCTTCTATTTTGGGTTTGGTTGCTTTGTTGACTACTCCTTAGAAGGAGTGGTATTTTTCTTATTCTTCTTGTTCTTACCACTGGCCTTTTACATAGACTACATATAGTTTATCGCGGTCGTAGGAAGAGTAGTCGATTTTGGTAGAGGGGTCCACTGTCATCTGGGCAATGTGACAACTGAGTTGTTTTACAATAGCCCCAGACGATGCACTGACAATCTTGTCGACGTGCACTCCAGGGTGCTGAGTAGCAGAGACATTGGAGTTATGAGGGGCATTGGGGATTATGTCATAAAGAGTGCCAAACTGCGAATATATCAGATCCAAGTGTTGGGCATGACGTATGGATTGGTCTTCAGTGATTGCACCACCTAAAGTGACATATTTAGCAATTTACAGGAGTAAGGAATTACAGAACCTATCTGCTAAGACATAGTGTGGGAGGGGATCTTTGACTAACCTCTACCTATGTCCCCATTCATGGATATGATTGGAGATGTGGGTGGAGGTATCCTAACGTAATGAAGTGAGGAGCATTGTCCTAGTATCATAGCAGATGGGTAGTTGGAAGTGCTTTAGCAATTCCATTGCTAAAGTGTTGCAGGTGTTTACGGACACTCGTGGTTACTCAATGTACCATTTAGATGTGTTACCAGTGACAGTGTGGGGAAAATGATGTAACCAGACATTATCATCCACCATAGAGTTTGAAACACACCAAAGATGGTAGGTAGTGATATGGGTGCCCGGATCCTCCCCTTGTTTTCCTTCGAACTTGGGGACATCTATTGGTATATTATGTGGGATTGATAGCCAAAGTAAGTTGTGGTAGATGGGGTCGTTTATTAGTTTGGACAAGTCAGGTATATCCAATGTTTCCAAGAAAGGCAGAGAGTGTGGTGCCCATGACTTGGATTGGGGTGATGAAAATTGACTTGAGGAGGCTTGCACTCCTCCCATTGTTTGAGTCCCAATATTATACATGGGTTGCATGGTATAGTAGTCGCGTTGAGGTATGGTATTGTAGTGTGGATTTCCATGGGGATTTTATACTGGGGTATAGAATTACACCTAGGATAAGTGGTGCCCCTAGACTCATCTAAGCTTTGGAGTAGGGTACCGACATGGATTGGTTGGGACCTCCTTGAGGATTCCCGCCCATCACAGAACTAACTATTTGTCCTTTATTGACATAAGGAATGCTCAAGTCATTTAGCGACTCACCATGCATGCCCGAGAATGGAGGGGGAACTGTTATGTTCCCTACCAGCATGTGCATATTGGGAATGCCCCCAAATATTTGAATCTAGGAATTGAACTGTACAATGGCGGATGATAATATTGTTGGTGGATGGGAACCATGCCTATATTACTATATTGAGCATTATACGGAGCTCTATACAGAGCACTTGTCGAAGGTATGAATCTTGACACTAAAGGGGTGGAACTCGACATTGGCTAGGTTCCACTTGTAGAGGGTGACATGTGAGTGGTTGTACCTGGGACAAATGGGATAGCGGGGTTCACCATTACCGGTGTTGTGGTGACTATCGACTGGGGAAGTGGTGGAGGACCAAACATGTCCCTTAAGTCCCATGCCCCATTAGTTGTCGACAGGATAGATGGAAATGTTCCAAGTACCGAAGCAGGAAGTACAAGTACCATGGAATCGAAGATTGGGTCTGATGGATTAGTAAGTAGAGGGTGTAAGGGAGGAAGGAATCCTTAAGTAAAGAAATTCTCCAGAAAACTTGAATCGTCGGTTGTCCAAACAGATCCTTTGTGAGATCTGGGAGACTGATTCCCCGAAGATGGGGAATTTGGTTGATCTGATAATCACCCAATGAGTGACCTCAGTTATAGATTTATTAAATAGAGGTATTATAGACTCATGTGTTGGTGTGTGTCTATGTTATTTAAGCAATAGATTGATCAGATTGCAAATACACAGACACTTGAAATGGAAAACAGCAGAGAAATATAGTAAGCAAATACAAGAACACAAGAAATTAATAAGGAGTTCACCCTATCCTCCAAGGCTACATCTCCGGTCCAGCTTCATTGGTGGAGTTATTTTAATGTGTCTTGAAGTAGAGAATTACAATGCAAGAGCTTAATATGAGTCTCCTGAAATAAATTGGCTTGGTAGGGTGGTTCTTGGATTCCCCAAACCACTGTAGTACAAAGACCCTCTTGTTACCAGCTCTTTGACCTTTCTGGTGTGACAGATCCTCTCAGGCATGGCTTGAATCACTCAAGCTCTCTAGTGCTCGACATTTCCTTTGGTCAACTCGGCCCTATGTCCTCTTTCTTCTTCTTTTTTTCCTCATTGGTGTAGCACCTCTACCCAACAGGAAAATCTCTTGTCACTCCATTTTGTAAAATGCCAAGTACAAGCAATGACATGATCAGCGTCAGGTACCACACAAGTTTCAAGTGGGCGATAAGGTCTGGTTGCATTTGTAGAAAGAACACCTTACAAGGGCCCATCAAAAGCTCAGACCACTCCGATATGGTGCTTATAACATTACGAAGGTTGTGGGAGACAATTCATTTGAGCTCAATGTTCCCCCATTCCTTGGCCTGCACCTAGTGTTCAATATGGATCGCATTCGGCCATCCTTGCCACCATTACTAGACACATCTAACATTGCAGAACAACTCACACCAACAGAGTTAAATCCATATTGTATGGAACAAGCTCCAACTGGTCGGATCATGGACACACAGATAAAGTACACTCACAAGAAGACGATCCAACTGTGTCGACTTTTCAAAGCAAGCTAAATCCTTCATGAGGGCAAGTGGCTCACGAGGGACCAAGTTGAGTAGATGTTTCCTCATCTCATGGTGGAGCTCAACACAATGGGGACCATTACTTCCTAAGGGGGTAGGAACAATCCAAGTCGATATTGATGGCCACCCGCCAATTTCACTTTGATCCCCACCATTGATTCTTTCAGTTTTTTAGTTTCCTTATTTGTAGCACAATTTACTATTTTTGGCAGTTTTTCTCGTCCTAAACTTCCCTAGCCATTTTGAGGCCCTAAACGATGTTTTTTTTGGAAAACTGAGAGAAACAAAGGTCATTGGACCAATGTTTCTAATTTCAAAGTTGTAATCCTTGGATAGATCTTTCTAATGTGGTATTGTGCACGTCAAATGGAGATCATATGAGAAAGTTACGACCCCAGGAAGTTGATTTACCAATTTACTCAAAATGGGGCCCATAGTTTGGCACTTCATATCCTAGGGTTAGGTTTTTGGATGTTTAGGGTTTTCCATTGTTTCTCAACAATAAATAGGCCTTTAAGCATCATTGTAACATAGCTCAAAGGCATGTAGCCGCCACATCTCTTCTCAGAGATAAGATACAATCACCCTAGTTGGTTTATTTCCATTTTTGTTTGTAAGCATATTTCAGTATTTTACATTAATGAAATGAATTATTATTTATGCTGCATCTTTGTATTTATGTTTATCTCTGTAATTTGTTTCATTCCTGTTTAAATCCAGCTCATTTTTCAAAATACATTTTTGAATGTATAAATAAATTTAAAACATTAAAAACCTTAAAAACTTAATCTATACAAATTTAACAATTAAAATTTACTAGTTAAACTATTTTTAATCACATTTGAAATAAGACAAAACCATTATTCTAAAATTTAAAAGCACTTAAAATATACTCATAAATGTTAATCTAGGTTGTCAGTAATGTCAAAATGGTAGTGGCTAGTATGGAAAATATTCTGGAAGATGCTGGAGGATGACTTGCTCAATCATGTATAAGATAAGACATGTAAATCATGCTCGTGATGATCTAGAGTCCCTTGACGACCTTGATGACACATGTGGACCACACTTGATGAACATGATTGAAAGACTACCTTGGAATCTATGGCATATCATTGCATCACTAAGACTAGACGATGACGATGAAAGACTACATGTTGCATATAATGTTATTGATGACATTTATGAGCCTATGATCTTTAATGAAGCAACCTAACAAAACAAATCCATCCATGAAGAAGAAGCCCATTCATGAAGAATATAGTTGTCCTTCATTTCTAAACTAATTAATGACATGTCACATTAAAGAATATTTTTTTCCACCTTAGATGTTGAATATTGCAATGAGGCCTACACCATCTTGAAGTGCATAATTTAACCTTTCCAATGGCTATTGCTAGGCCAAAAGCTTGAAATAATGAGAGAGAACAAGATTTTACAAGGTTAAATAAGGACTTTTCCTAGTAAGCCGACCCATCCTTAGAAAAATCATGTCGGATCATCTATTAGACATGTCTATTCCATTTTCATACACAAGAATGTATAGATATATATGAGTGTCCTCAACCTCATTACACCCAAGGAACTCGGACTTCATATGACAGTGAAGAAATAACGAGTTCACATCTCGTCAACTATAGTTTAAGGAGTATACTCCTTTGGAGATTGTGGTTAATAAGTTCATCACTGTGGATTGTGTTAGGGTGGTTGGAAGAGGTAGTTTCTAAGAAAATTCAGTGCGGTAACAGCCACAGTTCCAGACCTCCTCTCCTAGTTGCGGACAGGGTTGTATTATGTTGATTTGGGATAGTTTACTTTGCAGACTACGCAGGGTCACATGCTATCAATTACAGGTTGAGTATAGGGACTAGGGCTCAGAGTGATGGATAATACTACAAATTGAACATGCCCTCCTTGCTGCGGATAAGTTCCTACCTACCTACAAACAGAACTACGTTACCTTTTGCACGCTTGAGACCTCTGTAAATCATTTATTGTAGACCTATTTTTTTAGGAGATCGTAGACTCTTGTGGGAGGCATTTAGTGGCACACCTTTAGTGGAACAGTTGAAAATTGGTTTACTTCTTGCTTGGATAGTAGCATTTAGTGGGTTGATTTCTATGACATAGTTGGACTATAAACTAAGACTATAGTAGTCATGTCTATGGTGAAAACTTTTGTGCAGTATTGATAAAAAAAGTGGACATGGTCCGGTATGGTGCAGATTGGTGAAATGAAGCATTCTTGAACTAACAACTTTAGTAAATATTGGTTCAGTAGTGTTTAAGTTGTCTTGAGGTAATCATGTGATTGAAGCAATGGAGAAGTCATGGTGGAAACTCTGGTGCAGTATTGATAAAGAAGTGGATATGGTGTGGTAAGGTGAATATTGGTGAAATTAAGAAATCATGAACTAAAGATAGCACCGTAAGTAGCAAAGGAGGATTGCCTTTAGACAGTGAAGCATTTCGTGTAAGTTCTATCTACATTCTTTATTAAAACACATGATTGGTGTCCTTGGAGTTGGTGCTCCTAAACTCAAGCTCAGTGCCTTGGACGAGATAAGGTCAGAGCCCTAGAGGTTAGAACCTCATCAAAAACCAAGCTGGTGCTTGGAAATAATTATCATACACTGTACTTATTCTTTTTTACTCAATAAGATTATTCTTCTACATTTATCTCATTAAATTTTGAAGAATCTAACTAGTAATAATAACAATTGAAAGAAAATACTCATTCACCCCCCTCTGAGTATTTCAAACAATTATCATCAGAGCTAGATTCTTCATAATCAACCTACCAGCTGGAAGAATGATTCTTAGTCACAATGAAAAATCAAGAAGTGTCACGAAGGATTCCTTTGTTCAATGGCACAAATTTTGGTTTTTCTAAGAAAATAATGTCATACTACTTAATGTCCCTTGGACCTGAAGTTTGGAAATCTATTTTGAATGGGTACACTGATCCTTCCACTCTTCCAATTGAACAAGATGAAAGTAAAGCTTACATTGAAAATGCCAAAGGTTTAAATTCCATCACTAGTGGAATCACTAACTCTGAATTTACAAAACTCATGAATTGTGACTCGGCCGAAGAAGTATGTGATAAGTTGATTTCCTTATACAGTGGGGATTCTAAAGTTAAAAAGGAAATTCAAACTCATAGAAGGAAATTCAAAAGTCTTAAAATGGATGGAAAAGAAGAGATCACATCACACCTTCTTCGTGTAACTGAAGTTGTCAACTCTCTCAAAGGGTTAGGAGAAAGAGTTGAAGAAAGTACAGTTGTTCAAAAAATTCTCAGATCCCTTTCTAACAAATTTGAATCCAAAGTGTGTGATATAGAAGAAATTAAGGATCTAGACACTTTCAAGATGGATGAACTTCATGGAATTCTCACTACCTATGAAATGAGGAAATGAATCTCAAATTCTAAAGAAGCAACATTCAAAGCCTCAAAATCAACAAGAGGAAGAAAAGGATGGAATACCAATAGTGATGACTTTGATGCCTAAATCAAATTAGCACAATTTGTACGAAGACTCAAGAAAGGATCCAAGCTAAATGGTAAGCACCCTCTTATTTGTTTCAATTTTGGAAGAATAGGTCATTATGTTGCAAATTTTCCTCATAAACATGATAGTGATGATGGGGAAGATTCTAAAAGGATGGTATACAAAAAAAAGGGTTTAATAAGAAGAATTTATTCTCTAAGAAAGATGAGTCTGATGAAGATGAATTTGTAATCATCAAGAAGAATTTAACCAAAAAATTCTCTCATCACAAAGGAGGTAATGATGAATCAGATGAAGAAAATGACTATGCTAGAAGCCAAGAAGTATTTTTCATGGCATTCACAAATGATGATGATTTAGGGCTAGAAGTAAATGTATATGAATTGTAAGTCTCGTTGAAGAAAATTAGAAATTACAAAATAATATAATTTCTCTCAAGGTAGAAAAGGAGGAAGAAAAATTAAGGGAAGACCTCTTGAAAAATAAGCTAAAAGAAAAGGAAGAAATCTGTGAAAATCATGAAGCTGAAATAGTGTGTATAAGGAAGGAATTGGAGAAAGTCAAAAAGAGTTGGCAAAGCTCTCAATCACTTGACAATATCCTTAATGCTCAAAAACCTCAATATGACAAATCCAGGATTTGATTTAAAGGAGAATCATCAAGTACTAAGAATAATGCAAGAAGCTATGCCAACATACTTTCTAGCAATCCAAAAGAAGAAAAGTCATCTCATCCAAGGCCCATCTAAAATCCAAAGAATGAGGAAAGAGTAACTCGAAGGAATAATGTTGATTCAAGTCATGGCTATTACAACATGTACCAAACTATCTTTTTTGGGTATTGTTATTATTGTAAAAATTTTGGTCATCAAGCTAAACATTGCACGGCTCATAAGAATGAAACACCAATATTGAAAGATCAAACAGATAAATCACATGGTCTCAAAGAGCAATGAAAAATAAAGGCCTATAACTCCTTTGATCATTTGACCAAGTTTGATCCAATTTTCTCATTATGTAATGATTATGGACATAACGAACAAAATTGTCCACTGAAAATAAGAGAAGCTAGAAGCGAGAATCTCAATACGGATAAATGTGGCCTAGCTCTATGTGCTCATAGTGATGAAAACCATTTGTTTGTGGACAATGGATGCTCAAGACATATGACATGTGACAAAAAGAAGTGTGTCTCATTGAACAATAAGAATGGAATTGCATCCTTTGGAAGGGGATATCTAAATCACTGGAAAAGGGATCGTTGCCCTTGTTAATGGAAAAGGAAAGGCCCAAAATGCTTTGATGGTAGAAGGACTCAAACACAATCTCTTGAGTGTTAGCCAAATTTGTGATCAATGACATAATGTTGTCTTTAGCACCAAATATTGTGAAATAAGAAACTCATCCCCATGAGAACTTGTGGCTAAAGGAGAAACAACACCACATAACATTTACATTTTGAGAAAAATCCATGAAGATAAATGTTACTTGAGTCAAATAGATGAAAGTTGGTTATGGTACAAGCGATTGGGGCATATAAGTTTTGATAACTTGATCAATATTAGAAAAATTAATGAAGTAAGGGACATTCCAAATATGTTCAAACCATATCAAGTTGTATGTGGGCCATGTCAACATGGTAAGAAAACTAGAACCAGCCACAAGACTAAGGAGTTATCAACATCAAAACCTTTAGAGGCCATTCATGCATATTTATGTCGGCCAACTAGAACTCGAACGCTCTAAGGTGAAAGGTACTTTTCTTTATTTGTTGATGACTATACTAGAATTATGTGGGTATATTTCATAAATTATAAATCTGAGGCATTTGAAAGTTTTAGGAATCTTAAAGCTCTTGTATAAAATGAAAAGGATTCCAAGATTAAATGTCTTAGAACAATATAGGGGGAGAATTCACTTCAAAAGAATTTGATGAATTATGCAAAGTACATGGAATCGAAAGATAATTCTCTGCTACTAGAACACCTAAGAAAAATGGGGTATTTGAACGAAGAAACCGAATTGTTCAAGAAATGTCAAGGACAATGTTACTAGCAGCTGACTTAGAGCCAAAATTTTGGAGAGAAGCAGTTGGGACAGCAATTTATACCTTCAATCGAACCTAACTAAGGCCAAATAATGAGAAGCCTCCTTATGAATTATGGAAAGGAAGGCTTTCTTCAGTAAAATACTTTAGGATTTTTGCAATAAAATGCTTTAGAAAGATCAATGATGACTCACTAAGAAAAATTGATTCTCAAGTTGAGGAAGGAATATTCTTTAGATATTCTACTAGGAGAAAATCTTACAAATGCTACAATAATCGACTACGAAAAATAGTGGAAAGCATTAATGTGACGATTGATGAAGCCCTTCCAAAAAAGGAAATTTAGGATCATGAATTTGACCCCCTCATTGAAGAAAACAAAGAGGAACCTGAAAAAAAAGGAAAAATATCAAGAAAAACAAAAGGGAAAAGAACCATCTCAAACACCTTCAAAAGTGAAATTCCTCCAGAAACATCACCCGGAAGAAAATATTATTGGAAATTTAGATGAGGGAATACAAACCCAAAGAACAATGACAAGTACACCAAGGAAAAATGATGTTGCTCTCTTGTCGGTGATAGAACCAAAAACTTTACTCAAGAAAGTAAGGATCCTCATTGGGTGGAAGTCATGGAAGAAGAAATGTCTCAAATCAAGAAGAATGAGACATGGGAGTTTGTACCTCATCCAAAGGATAAAAATATCATTAGAACTGAGTGGTTGTTCAAAAATAAAATGAATGAAGATGGACAAATCATCAGAAATAAGGCAAGGCTTGTTTGTAAAGGTTATTTGCAAATTGAAGTAATTAACATTAAAGAAACCTTTGCACAAGTGGCTCATGTGGAAGCTATAAGGATGTTCTTTCCATTTTCTTACTCAAAAGGATTCAAATTATATCAAATGGATGTAAAATCAACATTTCTGAATGGGGAACTCAAGGAAGAAGTCTACAAGGAGCAACCACAAGGGTTTGATCTAAGAGAAGGAAAAGACTTTGTTTGTAAGTTGAAAAAGGCATTATATGGTTTGAAACAAGCTCATAGAGCTTGGTACGCAAGATTATATCACTATCTACAACAACAAGGCCTCAAAAAGGGTGTGGTAGGAAGTAATCTCTACATGAATATGGATGAGGATAAGTTACTAGTCACTCTTGTCTATGTTGATGATCTGATTTTTGCTAGAAATAATGATGAGATGAGCCATGAGTTTTCTCAAAATATGTCAAAAGAGTTTGAAATGTCAATGATGGGTGAATTATCTTACATCCTTGGACTACAAGTATCTCAAACCACAACATGCATGTTCATATCTCAAGAAATATATCTTAAAGACATGCTTAAAAGATATGGGATGGAATATTGTGCACCTATGAGCACAGCAATGACCACACATTGCAAATTGAGCAAAGATTATGAATACCCATCGATAGATGTAACTCTTTACAAGTCAATAATTGGAGCTCTCCTATACTTAACTACTAAAAGAGCTAACATTATGCAAGGAGTAGGAATGGTAGGAGGATTTCAATCAGCTCCTAAAAAATCCCATTTGTTGGCTATAAGATGAATTCTCAAATACTTGAAAGGAACTCCTGACTTTGGTCTTTAGTATCCCAAAATCCCAACTATTATAGTGACAACTTACACTAATACTAATTGGGCTGGACGCGTGGATGATCAAAAAAGTACCAGTGGAAATGCATTCTTCATGGGAGATTGTCTAGTATCTTGGCTCAACAGAAAAAAAAAATCTATATCTCTTTCCACCACTGAAACCGAATATATAGATGATGCAGATTTTTGTACCCAGATACTATGGATGAAGGCTTTGAAGGATGTCAACATAGAAAATAAACAGCCAATCACCATCTATTGTGACAACACTAGTGCCATTAGTCTCTCAAAGAATCCATTCATGCACTCAACGACCAAACATATAACAATCAAATATCATTTTCTCGTGAATAGGTGGTTGAACAAAACATCAAGTTGGAATATATCAATACTAAGGATCAGATTGTAGATATTTTCACCAAACCCCTTCATCGAGAAGTATTTGAACATCTTCTCCAAAAGATAGGGGTTATTTCTCTAGCATCACACTAAGAAGATTCTTAAGATCTCGCATGACAGGGGGAGCAGTTTGATAGGGGGAGTTCTTGTGCATTCGTTTGGCATTGATGTCAAAGGGGGAGAGAATGTTTGAAAGCGGAAGAATATTTCCATCAATGACCAAGGGCGAGATTGTTAATCAAGGTTGACATTGATGTCAATATGGCAGTGGCCAGGATGGCAAATATTCTAGAAGATGCCACAGGATGGCTTGCTCAATCATGTATAAGACAAGAACTGTCAATCATGCCCCTAATGATCTAGAATCCATTAGTGACCTTGATGACATATGTGGACCACACTTGATGAATATGATTGGAACACTACCTTGGAACTTATGACATATCATTACATCACTAAGACTACACAATGATGATGAAAGACTAGATGTTGCATATGATGCTATTAATGACATTTATGAGCCTATAAGCTTTGATGAATAAGCCTAACAAAATGAAGCCATCCATGAAGAAGAAGCCCATCCACGAAGAATATAATTGTCCTCTATTTATGCACTAATTAATAACCACTCATATTAAAAAAAAAATATCTCCTCCTTAGATGCAAAATCTAGCCATGATGCCTACACCATCTTGTAGAGCATAACTTAAGCTTTCCAATGAGCTATTACTTGGGAAAAATCTCCAAATAATGAGAGAGAACGAGATTTTACAAGGTTAAATAAGGTCTCTACCTAGTAAGCCGACCCATCCTCAACAAAATCATGTCGGCTTATCTATTAGACATGTCTATTTGGTCTTCATACACAATAATTTATATATATACATGAGTATCCTCAACCTCATTACAGCCAAGGCACTCGGACTCGATAAGAAAATGAAGAAATAATGAGTTCACATCTCGTGAACTATACTTTGAGGAGTATACTCCTTTGGAGCGTGGCTAAGAAGTTCATCACTGCGGATTGTGTTAGGGTGGTTGGAAGAGACAATTTCTAAGAAGATTCAGTGCAGTAATAACCATAGTTCTAGACCTCCTCTCCTAGATGCAGATAGGGATGCATTGTGTTGATCTGGGTTCGTTTACCTTACGGGCTATGCAGGGTCACATGTTATTGATTGCGGGCTGAGTACATGTACTAGGCTTCAGACTATTGGATAATACTACAGAAAGAATATGCCCTCCTTGTTGCAGATAAGTCCCTTCCTACCTGCAATTAAAACTGGGTTACCTTTTGCACACTTCATACCCATGTAAATCGTTTATTGTGGACCTGTTTTTTTTGCATATCTGGGACTCCTATTGCAGACCTTCAGTGACACAATTGCAAATTGGTTAACTTGTGGCTTGGGTAGTAGCGTGCAGTGGGTTGATTTCTATGACATAGTTGGACTATAAACTAAGACTGTAGCAGTCATGTTTATGGTGCAAACTTTGGTGCATTATTGATAAAAGAAGTGGAGATGGTGTGGTATGGTGCAGATTGGTTGAATGAAGCATTCTTGAACTAACAACTTCAGTAAATCTTGATGCAACAGTGTTTAAGTTGCCTTGAGATAATCTAGTGATTGAAGCAGTGGAGAAGTCATGGTGCAAACTCTGGTGCAGTATTGATAAAGAAGTGGAGATGGTGCAGTATGGTCCATATTGGTGAAAGGAAGCAATCTTCAATTGAAGATAGCACGGTGAGCAGTGGAGGATTTCCTTTAGAAAATGAAGAATTTCATGTAAGTTATATCTACATTCTTTATTAAAACATGGGATTGGTGTCCTTGAAGTTGGTACTCCTAAACTCAAGGTTAGTGTCTTGGATGAAATAGGGCTGGAGCCTCATAGAAAACCAAGTTAGTGCTTGGCAATAATTGTTATACATTGTACTTATTCTTTTATACTCAATAAAATTATTCTCATACATTTCTCTAATTAAATTGTGAAGAATCTAACTCGTAATAATAACAATTAAAAAAATATTAATTCACCCCTTAGTATTTCCAACAATGAAACTAATTTTAAAAACTCACATTCTAAAATAGCTTAAAAAAAACCTCATTAACCTTATCATATATATATAGATATATTCATTCGACAATATAATATAAAAATGCAAGCTATAAGTTAGCTCTTTTGTCATTAAGCGATTTTTCTTCATCTTCTTGTTTATTTTAGTCCTAAAAAAAATCAATGCTCCACATGTTTTTTACAATAATTTTATAATTTTTTCTGATCTGACAACGAGCAAAATCTAATGCACTCACTTTTAAACAAAATGATTTAAAATATAACGCACTCACCTTTAAACAAAATGATTTATTTGAAAAGTGGGGTAGCTAATTACATTATTTTAGTCCTACAAAGAAATGAACGCTTCACATGTTTTTTACAATAATTTTATAATTTTTCTGATCTGACCATGAGCAAAATCTAATGCACTCACTTTTAAACAAAATGATTTAAAATATAAAGCACTCACTTTTAAAAACGATTTATTTGAAAAGTGGGGAAGCTAATTACTTTTGTCATTAAGCGATTTTTCTTCATCTTGTTGTTTATTTTAGTCCTACAAAAGAAACAATGCTCCACATGTTTTTTACAATAATTTTATAATTTTTCTTATCTTACCATGAGAAAAATACAAGGGACTCACTTTTAAACAAAATGATTCAAAATATAACGCACTCACTTTTAAACAAAAGGATTTATTACTTCAAAGATGATTTGATCGAAAATTTACCATCACGATTTCGTAGCTAGCTTTACCATCACGATTGAAAGGTACTTGAGTGACTTCATTTCATGATCCCGTAAACGGTTTGATTTAAAGTAAACGGTTTTCCGTGAAAATGCAGAGAGTATTTGACTGACTTCATTTCATGGTTGTCATATACAATCACAGCACAACTTTCATCATTGTTAGTTTGAAACGGAAAAATATATATCCATTCATTTTGCTTATAATTTTGTTTATTATAAAATAAGATTTCTGAATTTTAATTTATTATCTATTATAATTAACAAAATATAATAGTAAAGAAATTATTTTTTTATTAAATATTTTTTAATAGTAATATTTTAATAAAAATTAGGGATTTATTTGAAAAATTAGACATTATTATTTGTCTTTTCCATTATTAAAAAAAAATGAATCACATGAACAAATGTCCTATGAAATAATAAGTTATAATTTTGTGGAAATGTAATATTGATAAATCATGATATTAGCCCATAGTATTGTAATGAAACCTATTATATTTTTTAGTATATATATATATATTACACAATTTTAAGGTCAAAGCCAAGTCATACATCAAATTGGTGTATAATACACGTTGCTTGTGGCTAAAAGGACCCAACACTCCTTTCATCATTGTTATTGTTGGAGATGGAAAAGTATATATTCTTTCATTCTGCTGATAATTTTGTTTATTCTAAAATAAGATTTTCAAAATTTTAATTTAATTATCAATAATTATGAAATAAATAGTAAAGATTTAATTTTTATTAAATATTTTAATAGTAATCTTTAAATAAAATTAGACATTTAATTTGAAAGTAGACATGTCATTTTTGTGTTTTTAATTAAATTGAGCAATTAAAAAAATGAATCACATTAACAAGTGTCATATGAAATAATAAGTTATAATTTTTTGGGCATGTGGTATTGATAAATCATGTTATTGGCCCATAGTATTGTTCATATATTAATATTGATATTATACACAAAATTGGTGTATGATACCCCCTAGTTTGTGGGACAAGGGGCCCACCTCGGGTAGTGATTTGGTTGCTAAGTCTATTAAGGCATACATAGTCTATCCCCTTTGGTTTTGAACCTGTAACCTCTTAGGAGGAAAAACATGGTCTTAACCATTAATAATAATAATAATAAATCTATAATTTTAATGTTTTTTTAATCTTGGCAATGTGACTTGCATTATGAAGTAAATGTTTTGATGTTTACTATAAACTAGTGCCCATCAATGTTTGCTAATCATTTAATTTATATACATGAACAACAATAGTATTTTTTCTTATCAATCTAGATCCATCAAACTCAGGATCTATCATGGAGTGAAACTTTCTTTTTGGACTGTAGAATATTATTAATTAATTAATAATTTATTATAAATAAAAAATAAAATAAATTATAATTTTCTTTAACAAGAACTGAAAATATATTTTTTATTAAAGAAAAAAGAGGCCTCGTTAATAAAAAGGCTTCTAAGAATTAGTGGGGAAGATTGGCCAATGTAAGCTTGGTCAGTTCAGTTTTGGAGCTCTCTAATTATTCTCTCTCTCTCATACTCTTGGATACTTAGAGTTTTCTTGGAGCACTCTTAGAGGGTGTGACATACATGGATTTTGGAGAAAGAAGGCAAATGAAGAGCAAGGAATCGCAAGAGGACATCAGGATCAACAACTACAGTGGGATTTTCTTGCCAGTAATGAGTTCCATGTATGTTTTCCTCACTATTTTTGGCATGCATGGCATATGCATGTGGATTTTTGGTCATGATCTATCACTAGCATGGATGATTTCCTAGATTCATTGTGGATCGCCTAGCCTTTCCATTTCCTGGATAGCCATGGACATTGTAGGTTTACTTCCTTGTTTTGTTTTGGTTGGTTCTCATGTTTACTTAGCTTGGGTTGAGTTATTAGTTCCTAAAATATCTTGTTGGACAAACACTCTCGAAGCCCTTAACAGCTTGGATTGAGTTACTAGTCCTGGAAGCCTTGGTTGGAAAAATGTTATGGAAGCCCTTAGCAGGCTGAGTTACTAGTCATGGAAACCTTGGTTGGACAAACTCTCTTGAATCCCAATAGTAGCTATGGGTTGAGTTACTAGTCCTGGAAGCTTTGGCTGGAACAACTATTCTGGAAGCCCTAGAAGGCTTGTATAGAGACTAATCTAATGATGGTTTTGTGATATCAAAACATGAGGTAGCATCATTGTTTGATGGGTTGAGGTGGATGGCCTCTGGAAGCATTGGATGGTTCTGGATTGATGTGTCTTATGAGATCCCACAATCATGCTTGTAATATGGCACGGGGGTGAATATCTTAACAGAGATTCGGCTTACCCATTCTACGATCACGTGGAACATGGTAGTCTCATACTAGGTTGGCCTTTGCATCATTAATATGAGGTTATTTCTACTTGTACTTCTATCAGTAATATACTTGTTTATATGTGGATTCTATGGCTATTGTACCCTTCGTATTTCTGTTGTTATTATGTTGGTTGTGAATATGTGTTATGATAGTGGCTATGTATGTCTCCCATCATGCTTTTACTTGTCTATGAATGAACAATGTATCTATGGCCTAATGGATAAAACTGGATCTAAAGTGACAAGGAAACAATGCCTCATAGACAATCTTAGGTAAGTATGAGACACCTATGAATAGATTTATTATTTACACTTGTAGATTACATATTGCTGATATGTTTGACGAAATGCCTGTCATGGCTAGTAGGGGTCTAGTCAAGGTCTCATTCAAGTGATTGCATTTATACTGTCATTTCCTTGTTATTTTATTGTTTTGAAGATGTGATTCAATTCTAGGAAGTGACCTGGGTTTTGGGCCTAAAAATGTGGCTCAAATCCCGCCGACGTTGGTTCAACACTGTGAAAAATAGACCCTGGATGCTGGATTACATGCATGTGAGAGTGTTCAGAGGTCACTGGACATTGGCATACACATAGCCTGAGAGTTCCCATAGGTCAAGTGATCCAAAATCTCAATGGGACCGAGGGGTTGGTTAGCACAAAGGTTGGGTCGGTTCCTGAGGGTCTTATTTCCGATATTGAAGGTTTGTATGTTGTGTTTCTATCCGTTCCACTTCCTTAACATGACTTTGGAGCTCGAATCATATCATATTAATTTATCATCACATGTTTACCCGCGTTGGAGGATTACTTGGGTAGATGTGGGAGGAGGGCATTACAGAGTGGTATGAGAGCATGGTTCACCACTTGAACTGGATGGATGGTGTGTTGGTCATGCATTTATGTAAGTTGCATATGTTTTCCTTATGTTTGTAGTCCATGTGCTTATTTCATGTCCATGGTGTTGATCATGGTTTTAGTGATGTCGCCTTGTGAAAGTTGATGATGTTGTTGTTTGGATGTGTTAGCCATGAATGCATGTCAATTGTATATGCATTTGTTACGCATGTCAGTGTTTATATGTTGTTATGCATGCATTGTCATGGTGAAGGATATTGTGCCCGAGGTCATTTTTTGAAATTAGGTCATCATGATGTTGTTGGTTGTTATGATGCTCATGTGTTGGATGAGATAGAGCAGGAGGTGCAGATCATCAATGTGAAGTTGCGACATTGGAGCTGGAGGTAAGAGAAGATCGTCATATAGGTATTGTATGGTTGGCATGCAGGTATGTTAGTTAATGGATTGTTATATGAATTAGGTTTATATGCATGTTTTTTATTATATTATTATTATGGTTACATGTATGATAAATGCTAGTTGATCAGTGTAGTCATATACACATGTGTCACATAATCATGAATGATAGTATTATGTGGTTGTATGCATTTCTATTGTTGTTTTATGTTAGATAAGTTGATGATTACATTATATGTTGTTGATGAGCATGATATATTACTTGTTGTCGTTATATTATAGTAACTTGATGTTTAGGGTTATTACTTTAATATCTTGTTGTTATATATATCATACTAAGTTTGATTGGTCTATTCAAATAGTTAGGGTTATGACATTCAAATATGTGTTAATATGTTGTGATATTATGTCATACTAATCTATAATGACTATGCAGATGTGATTATTATGTATGAATGATAATTGTTTATGAGTTTATGATGTGAACATGTTAGTTAGTGACTATTATGGATATCATGATCTTATTTGTGTTTGAGCTGCTGCGTTGTGAAGTTATATCATGCTAGTTATATTGATTGTGCATATAAGATAGCCTCCCCTTAGATACATTAAGGTATGCACCTTTTTATGTCATTTAATTTGTGCTTGAATGTTTGACTATGTTGTCTAGTTGTTGTTTGAGTGTTTAGTGTCTATTATGTCATCTAGTTGACTTATCTAACCTAGTACATTTATAATTTGTTGAATGTTGGATTTATTGCATGATATGAATATGTGTCTATAGGATTTCATCAAGGAATGATCTTACTTTAAGATTATTGTAATGATACATATGTGTTGAGATAATTGATATGTACTTGAGTGTAGTAGGTGACAGTTGTAGCATTATGCCTAATGACTATGAGTTGAATATGGATTATGACATGATTGTTAGTCTCATAAAGGTTGATTTCAAATGGATAGATATGATTGCCTTGATATTTGGAACATGTGGCTGACATGTTTGAATATTTATAGGAAACATCCTTTGTATTAGCATGACAATATAACAATTTATTTATTTATGTAACTAAATGTTGGATGATGTGATAGCGCATAATAAGACTCGATTGTAGAAAGGTAAAAGGTAAAAGAAAGGAATTGGGAAAGAATTCATTTGGCTATGTTTGGAAACCCTAATTCCAAAATAATGAGTGATTTTCATGTAGAAAGTCTTCTCAACCTTGATCATGTTTGACATTATGTGGATATGTGCTAAATTCATGAACATGTACTTGAGAAGTATATTAGGTAGTCTCTAGTTACAAGTGGATTTGTCAAGGGAATTCCACATACACTTCCTCTTTCAGCACTCCATTCATGAACGTTGATTTTACATCCATTTGATACACTCTCCATTTGTACTACGTGGTAATCGCCACAACTGTGTGCACTGTCTCCATCCACGCGACTGATGTGAACGTCTCTGCGTAATCTCTTCCATATTGTTGCTTGTATCCTTTGACAACTAGCCTTGCTTTGTGCCTTTCAATCTTTCCCTCAATGTTTCTTTTGGTCTTATAGATCCACTTCACTCGAATAAGATGTTTTCCTTTCGGAAGGCTCACTAACTCCCATGTGTCATTCCTTTCTATTGCTTCTATTTCTTCCTCCATTTTCACAACCCATTTTTTTTCTTTGAATACATCTTCAAAGTGGATTGGGTCATCTACATGACAAAATAATGCAAATAAGGAACTTAGACCTGTGCTACTATCAACTTCATCTTGCTCATAAATTTCATTTAAATTTCTGAACTTTGGTCTTCTAGTGCTTGTTGAAGATGGGCTTGACATGTCACTTGGTGTCATGCTTCGTGGTGTGCTTGGAGAAGCACTTGCTTGGCTGTGTGAAACTGTCCTATTATTTGTTGATGGTGTTGATTGCTGCTTGCTTTGTTGCGCTTGAATAGGAGTAGAGGGAGTCACCATTGTGGAATTACTTGCTGTTGTTAATTCCTCTTTGTCCTCATGTGGTATGCATGCTTTGACATTGACTGTCTTTTCTAAACTTCCATCCCATGCATCCTCTTATATAAACTGCACATCTCTGCTGATTATGAATTAATTCGTTAATGGATTGTAGAGTTTGTATGCGTTGGATTCATCACTGTATCCAACAAATATGCATTTCTCCCCATTGTTGTCCAACTTCTTTCTCAACTCATCCAGGACATGTGCATAAGCCACACATCCAAAAATTCTCATGTGAGTGACACTATGCATTCTTCCACTCCATGCTTCTTCAGGAACTATGTTTTTGATACTTTTGGTTGGACATCTATTCAAGATATATGCTACACAAGAGACAAATTCAGCCCAATAATCATTTGGCAAATGCTTTTCCTTCAACATACTCCTTGCCATTTCCATAATGGTCCTATGCTTTCTTTCTACCACACCATTTTTCTGCAGTGTATATCTTGTTGTAAATTGCTTGCAAATTCCATGCTCCCTAGAAAATCGAAGGAAGTCATTTGAGATGTATTCTCCACCTCTGTCAGTCCTAAGGACTTTGATGTAGTGTCCACTTTGCTTCTCAACAAGAGCCTTGTATTGGCAAAGCGCTCAAACACTTCAATTTTTTGTTTTAGGAGATAGACCCATGTCTTCCTTGTGTAGTCATCTATGAAGTTCAATACATAGTGGCTGCCACCAATTGATGGTGTCTGCATTGGTCCACATAAATGTAAGTGGACAATCTCTAAATGTGCCTTTTCCCTCACTAAATTTCCTACTGGAAATGTCTCTCTATGTTTCTTGCCCAAGATACATCCTTCACATAAGTTGTCTGGTTTTTCTATGAGTGGTAAACCCTTCACCATGTCTTTCCTATGCATCAAATTCAAACCTCCAAAGTTGAGATGTCCAAATCTCAAGTGCCATAACAATTTTTCATCTTTTACCTCTACTTGAAAGTTTACTTATGTGACAGTTGCCTCTTTTATTCCATCTTCTTGTGATTTCATAGATAGTTGTGCTCGTGCACCTTCTTTCTGCAAATCAGATATTATTTTTAGGGGAAACATTCTATTGTTTATCATCTGAACCTTTGCAATCAACTGTCTTCTTAAGTGCATGGAGTATTGCCAACATTTCCTTCTCATAAATAGCTTTCCTTAAAAACTTTCCCTTGATTGGACGACTTTCAAAAGCAATGGGTCTTTCATCTTGCATTAGAACAGCACCAATTCATTTCCTGAAGCATCACATTCCACAATAAAGGTTTTTGTGAAGTCCGGTGTAGCTAAGACAGGTGCTTGGCACATTGCCTCTTTAAGATGTTCGAAGGCCTTTGTTGCTTTTGGAGTCCATGAAAATGCTCTTTCTTCAATAGTGTTGTTAGAGGCGCTGTTATTCTCCCATAATTCTTAACAAACTTGCGATAATACCCTGTCAACCCGAGAAAACCTTGCAGATGCTTTATGGATGTGGGGATTCTCCATTCCTTAATGGCTTTAATTTTGCTAGGGTCTACCTTAACTCCTTCATGAGATACAATATGACCCAAATATTCCACCTCCTGGACTCCCAAGAAACATTTGGATCTTTTTGCATATAATTGTTTCTCCTCCAATAGTTGTAGCACCCTGTCAACATGTTCAACATGATCCTTCCAAGACTTGCTGTAGATTAGTATATCATCAAAAAATACTAACACAAATTTTCTAAGGATTGGTTTGAAAATGGAATTCATTAAACATTGAAATGTTGAAGGTGCATTGGTAAGGCCAAAAGGCAGGACCAAAAATTCATAATGACCCTCATGAGTTCTAAATGTTGTTTTCGGAATGTCTTCAGGCTTCATTCTAATTTGATGATATCCTGAACGAAGATCCAACTTGGTGAAGTAAATTGATCCATGCAATTCATCCAGTAATTCATCAATGACAGGAATGGGAAACTTAACTTTAATAGTGAGCTTGTTGAGCTCCCTATAATCCGGACACATGCGCCATGATCCATCCTTCTTGTGCACCAATACTACTGGAGCAGAGAAAGAACTTGACTTGGTTGAATTATACCAGCCTCTCCTCTAGCATTTCTGCAACCATACGTTTAATTTCACTCTTTTGGGCATAGGGATATCTGTATAGCCTGATGTTTGGAGGAACACTTCCTGGAATCAGATGAATAGCATGATCATGATCACGAATAGGTGGGAGACCTGTGTGAGTCTCAATTACCTTGGGATGATTGTCCAAGACTATTTGGAGATCTGGAGAAATAGATGATTCCAATGTGGAAACATCTAGCGAACATAATTGTGCAATTACACCTTTTCGTTCCTTTTTTAGAAGTTTTGTCATAACATTAGAGCTGATTATCTTTCCCAGTTTCCCTGCAATACCTCTTAATACAACTTCCTTTCCTTCCATAGAAAATTTCATGAAAATTTCTTGAAAATTAAAAGCTATTGTACCCAAGGATTGTAGCGATTGGACTCCTAATACAACATCAGCACCTCCCATTGGAATGGAAAGCATTGGGCTAGTCAATACATATTCTCCCATGGATAGCTTGATATTATGGCACTTTCCAGAGAAATTTATTGTTCCTCCATTTGCAACCATCACTTGACACTTTGGTGCTGGATATAAGAAGCAATTCAATTT